>ML777951.1:324803-347372 GCA_009831015.1 Picea engelmannii
AGAGCCCTACCCTTTTCAAAGTTTTGGGCCGAACAAAATGGAAAACACGACATTTTCAAAGCTCCGGAAACGATACATGTGACGGTAGAAAATCTACAGGCAGGAAAGAGGATAAAATTTTGCCGGGATGAGTCCAAATAGATTTTGCAAGGTCGGTGACGAGTAAGTTTCAACAAATATGGAACTAATAATATGTCCAACAGTCCAAATGGTTCTTACACGCGCACCAGATTTTGCACGGTCAGTGTCGAGTAGGTTTGAACGAATACGGAACTAACTATTATTATGCATCTGAATGCATAGTACCCCGTGTCTAATCCGCGTATCCTGCGTGAGTAACACGAAATTTCAACTGGGGAGTTCCAAGCATTTGAATAAGCGTTGTGCCAACGCAGTTCAGACTTCTGCTAGAGACTATTTACAGTGACCATACGTCGCATCGCAGTGATACTGTAACTGCGGCAGGCGACGATCAGGTGCAGAATCGAACCCGCGACGAATGGGGAGCTATAGGGTATGCGTTTGCTTCACCCGCAAGTTCAAATCTGACGCCCTGAGCCCGCCCGGGGACGTCAAAGATCTGTTCAACGAGTACTCGGAGAGCGGCGGGCAGATGACCGTCAGGAATCTCCACCGATTTCTCGTCGAAGTTCAAAGGCAGACTGACGCCACCGAGAAGGACGCCGAGCATGTCCTCGAAGTGCTGCGGCAGCGCAGGCATATGAGCGTCTTCCAACGTCACAGCCTCAATCTTGACGGATTCTTCCATTTTCTCTTCAGCGACGATCTCAATCCGGTCATCGATTCTAAGGTACCTTCGTCAATTTTGGTTTTAGGCGTCAATTTGGGTTAGAATTTGCCAGAAATTGTAGCTTCAGATCCCAATATATCTTTTATCTATCTATCAATACAGAGTATGTTATGCTGTGCGCGAATCTTCCCTTGAACTAAACTAATTGGTTCTAATTCCAGTGACATGCATTATTCCCACTTATGCTCCCTAGTATCAAGACCGCGTTCGCTTCATTCAATCGCTTGCGGGTCACATCTGGAGACTCTTTCTGTGGAGGGTTTGGAAGGCTGTGAAATAAGATGAATTCTCTATTTTCCTTCTTCTTCTTCTCTTCCTGGGCATATTTCTCATGCATAGTTGTTTTATTTTACTGTACATTATTTAAACATTTTAATATGTAATTGCTCTGAGAAAAGGTAAATGCATTCCACAGCCTATTGTACAGCCTTTATAGGGTAGTTCTACATATGGTGCTGTAGGTGGCGAGGATGATATGGTGCATTAGATGCATTGAGTGTGGACACTAGTGTAAATTCATCTGAGCTTGCTTTCGGTGGTGGGGATGATGTGGTGCATTAGATGCATTGAGTATGGACATTACTGTAAATTCATCTAAGCTTTACGGGGGTGGTTCTACATATGGTGCTTTAGGTGGTAGGGAGTGCATTAGATGCATCGAATATGGACAGTAGCGTAAATTCATCCAAGCCCAAATCTGATATACCTTGAGGTTGTAAAGCCCTAGGGTGCATATCTTGACGTTATAAAGTATCGGAATTTGAATTGTGCAAACTTAACCTTCACAACCTCTATGTGTGGATTAGACAGATTTAGATTGGTCTATAATGAAAATTAGTTAAGTGAAAAGAGAAAATGCTGAGACTTAACCATAGTTTTCTATTTGTACATATTAACTGAATCTTCATAACATTTTGAGTATGGACAGTAGCGTAAATTCATCCAAGCCCAAATCTGATATATCTTGAGGTTGTAAAGCCCTAGGGTGCATATCTTGACATTATAAAGTATCGGAATTTGAATTGTGCAAACTCAACCTTCACAACCTCTATATGTGTGGATTAGACAGATTTAGATTGGTCTATAATGGAAATTAGTTAAGTGAAAAGAGAAAATGCTGAGACTTAACCATAGTTTTCTATTTGTACATATTAACTGAATCTTCATAACATTTTGAGTGTTGGGTGTCATAAGATCTTTCTTTAGGTGATAAGGTGAGATAACATCTTTCTACTCTAAATAGTTAGGTGATAATATTATTCGGAATAAGTTAGGTGATAATACTATTCAGAGGAGAAAGATCTTATCTCACCCAACAATTAAAGTGTGTCAAATTTTCAAGGCAATCAATGCATTCAATTTCAGATCTGAAAATTACTTCCAAGTGACTTCAAACAATAAACTAGCATTGTTGTCACTGAATAATTTGACACTGAAATTATGACAGAAAATTATAGCAGAAACACAAAGATTAGAGAGAAATCATCCATGCACACGAGACACAATTTTTTGTTCTGTAAAATTTTCAGATTGAGAATTTATGAGGACAAAAATAGTCCTACCAGCAAAATTACAACTTCAGCAAATTCTGGAAAAACCTTTCAACTTGCAAACCTGTTGTACGGCCTGCTGATGTCACTTGTACAACTGTTGATGTCACTTGTACAAACATTATCATCACCTGTATGGACTCACACATGCGGCTTGTTTCTGCTTTTCCTCCCACGTGTAGCCTCACACGTGCTTGGCTAAAAAAATAGAAAAAGAATGTCCAAAAACCCTAGGCCAGATTTGCCAAAGTGAAGAATTTCCTTACTGAAATTTTGCCTCCCAATCTCCTTGGCACAAGTGTTCACTCACTTATGCCAATTCCATAATGTCACAATGTCTCTTCACATTGCCTTTTTTTTTTTTTTTTTGTAAGTATTTGGCGGAATAGACAACTGGGCCGGTCTCGTACTCACGTGACACGGGGTCGATTCCGACCGCTACCACTATAACCTTTAGGTGCCATACGTATGCCCCTTCCGTAGGCACGGGTAAGTCGGGGGGATTTGAACTCAGAACCTCATCGTACATAACACTTAATATCACGGAACATGCCAATTGAGCTGCCCCCCGAGGGCTACATTGCCTCTCCTTTTGTAGGAGTCTAATGAGTGAGTTTAGGAATTCCTTTTAAACTCAATTTTCAATTAGAATTGTTTATTCCTCCATGTGGGTGTGAAGCCCGAACTCAATATACAAGGGGTTTGCACAAAGTGAAAAATGCAATGTGAGTGCCAACAACGATTCCCACATGCTCGACACCAAGGCCAATGTGGGAATACCTCTCGATGCTACAAAAACATCAACACTCCCTCTTAGTGAGGGAGGTATTCCATCCACCATCACTTGGAAGTAGATATGTCTCCCAAACTAGAAGTGGTTGTGCCTCCCACATTGGATCTACTACCACAACTACTCCTTCTGACACAGAAGCAATTTCTGCTGAATGACATGGATCCATATTGGAAGATACCTTGCTCCTAGAAGCCTCCTGCTTCTGAGCATCCTGCCTGGCCATCTCAACCCATGGCACCTTCTTGATAGTCTTGGAAGACTCCTCTCTCCCACCTGAACTTGAAGGTTGGCTTCCTCTGGATGACTGAATCTCCCTCCGAGTCTGCACAACCCTCGAAGCTACCTGCTCCTTGTTCACTGCCACTTTGCTACTTGCCATAACTTGCATAGGCTGGCCCTTTAGCCTATACAAGTTGCTCTCTCTAACTCCAAGAACCATTGTTTTGTCTGAGCTAGATCCTTTGGGTTTGATCAACACCTATCCATCCTGGAACACTACATCAAATCCCTTCTTCTCAATCGCCGAGATTGAGAGCACACTCTTCCTGAGTTCTTGCACCTATAGTACATTTGTCACTCTCATGACACCACTTGGAAGGAAGATGTTCTAGAGTTTCCTTCCTTCTTCCTTCGTTGGTTTAGTGATTACTTTCTACCATGTTTGGCTTTTCCTTTGCTTCCCTAGCAAAAGTATCAAGTAAGTTCATCAAATCATAGTCGATCTTGTGGGTGAAGGTTTTTCCATTGAGGCTCCCTTGTTGTAGATCTTGATATTCATTGCTAATCTTGATTGGGTGAAGGATTATTCTTCCTCTTGGTTCTGACCCCTAAGCCCTCTTCCTTGAATGAAATAAACCAACTTTTTGGAGGGTTGCTTCTTGACCTCATTGCTATATGGTTCACTTTGACTCCATTGGCCTATTTGGATGTGGCACTGATCTCTATCTCCTTCCATCACTTATTTCAAAACCCTCAAACCCCGAAAACTCCGTTTTACTGAGGCTACTCTCAACTTCACCTTGTGCCTCATTGCTTGGTCATAGTAATCTTACTAGGGATACCCCCCTTGAGTTGGCCTAAAGTGTAGAGGATAGGTTACTGAGGTGACAGTGGTGACCGTCCTAACAATTACCCCTTGAGTTGTACCATGTGGATTAGGGCTTTTATCATTAAGTACAATTTGAGCGGTAACAACATGAAGTTATTATACAAAATTTGTTTCAAATTTGGTTGTCGAAGGTAATGATAAATTCCAAGGTAGAAAGGGCATTGTTGTGGCCTTTGGCAACTATGCTTTGCACTTCTCCATTGATTTGTGTTGTTTAGATTCTGCATGTCATGTGTAAAATAGTTGGTTTGCACAAAGACCTTGATAGTCAATGTTGCAAAGTTAACTATCCACACGTCGTTAAAATTGGGGTCTAGTTAAATGCCTCCCTTGGCATGAAGATTGTTCATGTTTATGGTGGGGGGGAAAATCCTTTATTTCTTTTTCTTTTTGAAAATACTACGTTTTGGGGTTAAGAGTTCATGGACAAGGTAAATTTCATTCTGAAAGCTGGGCAACTTTCTTAGACTAAGTGCATAACCTCCCTAGTATCTGGGTGATTGTAGGAACTATGAAGACATGGCTAGGTAAATCCAATATTTTCTTTAAGCATACTTGGATCTAATCTATTGAAATTCCTTGTGTTTGTCTAGAGGATTCCTCTAGCAGTAAATGCTCGTTTCAAATTGTTTGCTTTACTTTTATTTTGGATTTCTGGAAATTACGTTCCTCTTTTCAACATGCAGTTTCTCTGTTGTTGGTTTGGTTTTGTGCCTCTTCTGTTGGGAGGACTTCTTTACTAATAATTGTCCTAGTTCTTCCTGCCCCATGATAATTTCAAAGGAATTTTCAGATTTGTTGACACCCTGGTAATATGTGTAATTGAATATGAATTATCTAGGTAAGATTCTTTAACTGGTCTAGCTGATCCCTCTTCTACGATAAAGACAAATTTTGATATTGAGTTTTGTGCCTGTTAGATGAAATCCATTATTTATAATCAGTGGTTACAAGGTAGATAGCCTTCATTTGCATTTACATTATGCAAAATAGTCGGCATCTCTTGTATTCCTGTATCTTGGCATGGAGCATAGATACCAAGAATGAAAGGTCACTAAATTTACTCCAAGGATTCTCAATTGACAGCATCTAGCATGGAAATATCATGTACTTGGAACAGTAATTGTTTCAAAGGGATAGGAAGGACCCGCCAGCATCTACTGTGGCAGTTGTGCATAGTGATCAAGGTCCCGGTTCACCATTATTCATACGGCCCTCCCATTACTTTGGGGGCAATGTGGAGTTGTTTGGCTTTACAAGATTCAAGCTCATGACTAACAACTGAGCCCATAAGACACTGCTTATTAGCGCAAGAATGCTGTGTCTTTGTTACTTATGATAATGGTGCAAGGAACAAGCTATTTTCCTTGCATCCTTCAGACATTTCCAGGTGAACTTAGATATTTTAATAGTTACTTTGGTATGGAGGCACATTTGTTCAGATGTATCTCCAAATTTTTTCTGACCACGCTAGTTGCTCAAATTCTGAACTTGTTTCATTTTTTCTTGGTGCAATATATAGCCTTTACTTTACTAGCATAAATCCTAGGCTGCTTTACAATATCTGATAAACACATGGAGAATCTTATATCATGTGAGAAAGAGCAGAGAAGCGTCACAATGTGGTTGACAAATAGCACAGATTGTATCAGTAATTCATTTTCACCCATATTTGAAGAATCTGACCCTGTATCTGTATACTAGTTAAATGCTTGAGAAGCTTGTATATGTTTTATATTTCTTGGTATAAGAAAATACTGTATAATATGCATGTTGCAGAATTTCAAATCATGATAAAATCTGAGCCTAGGAAGTCAAGAATGTCAGGGAAGTAATTGATGATAATTTTTTTGATAAAGATATAGGCTAGATCCAAGATTTTGACAAACATAACTTTGGGACTGGATGTTTTACTACTACATGAATTTGCCTTGATTATTCAAATTGCATGGTTTTGTAAAATGTATAATTCTATGATTGTTTTGATGCAATATGGAAGAGGGGAAGAAAATATAGAGTTTATAGAAATCATTGATTTGCAATGATTCACTTACCATGTTGCTCCTTAATGCAGGTCCACCATGATATGACAGCACCATTGTCTCACTACTTCATATATACAGGTCATAATTCATATCTAACTGGTAATCAGCTGAGCAGCGACTGTAGTGATGCACCTATCATCAAAGCTCTTAACAGAGGTGTACGGGTCATAGAGTTGGATATTTGGCCAAATTCAGCAAAAGATGATGTGCTTGTCCTTCATGGAAGGTATGAACTCCAAGTGGTTGGGCATGTTGCTAGGCTTTGTTGAATGTGTAAGGAATCAGGGATGAATTGTGTGTATTAGTGAGGGATTTTGCGTGGGATAGTACCTCTCCCCCAATAATGGAGTGATGTGTTCTGATTTATTTCTGTTGAGTATGCAAAAACTGCAAGCTGTAGTGAATAAGTAATAGATCTTTTTAGTATCCAAAACATCTACAAAGAACAAACTTTGAAGGATTTGTGATATACATTTTTGTTGGCCATAGCTCTTAAAAGGCCCTCATGTTCATTCGATCACCATGCTATATGCCCTTGACTGGCAAGATAAGGGCATCTTGAATTATGTTGTTCTCTCTAGCCAAATCTCTTATTCTGCGGTGCATTTCTGATAGTCAAGCACTCTGTTTGCAAATTTGATGGTGAAGCATGTTGTAATTTTGAAACTCTCATTTTTAGCAACAAATTGTTTTTGAATGCAGGACCTTGACCTCTCCTGTAGAGTTTATTAAATGTATTAGGTCAATAAAGGAGCATGCCTTTGTTGCATCACAGTATCCTGTGATAATAACATTGGAGGATCACCTTACTCGAGATCTCCAAGCCAAAGCAGCTGAGGTAAGTCACCAATCTTATGCGTAGGAGCTTCCCCCTTTTGCCTTTTTTTTGCAGTTTGTATAGAAAAGGAGGCTTTTCTTTCATCTAATATTTTCAGTTATTCCATGACAGACGATCACCAAAACCTTTGGTGAGTTGCTCTACTACCCCAAATCCGAAGTCTTAGAAGAGTTCCCTTCACCAGAATCCTTGAAGGGTCGCATAATCATCTCAACTAAACCTCCAAAGGAGTACTTGGAAACTAAAACCACTGAACTCCAGGGAGATGGGGACAAGGAGAAGCTAAAGACACCTGATGAAGAGCCGTGGGGTGATGACATCCCGGATTATGGGCCAGATGTGCCAAATGAACGGGAGGTGATAATATATATTCAATTCAAATCTTTCTGTGGCCACTATTGTCTACTTGTCCATACTCTCCTAGGTTGTTGATATGGCTTCCTTTATCCAGAAAAAGTCAATGCAATGTGTGCGCTCTAGCTGGATTTTAAATTCCCCCCTCCCTCTTGCTGTCAATTCTAAGATCTTAAAGTCTGTACTGGCAGAGTGCTGATCCTGCTGGACCCATTGAAGAAGATTCTGGCGATGATGAAGGCATTTCACAAGTGAATCCAGATAAAGATGTCGCACCTGAGTATAAGCGCCTTATAACCATTAGAGCAGGGAAGCCAAAAGGAGTGTCTTTGAGAGATTCTATAAGAGTTGACGGGAAGCAGGTCAAGCGTGTTAGTTTAAGTGAACCACAACTTCAAAAGGTTGCTAGGTCTCATCCAACCCATGTTGTTAGGTAACCCTGGAACTTCCTTTTATTTCTAGATTTTGAAATTGTATGCAATTCATTTTTGTCTGTTTGATTTTCAATTAGATTCATATTTCTTAATATTTCATCGCAGATTTACCCACAATAACTTCTTGAGAATATATCCAAAGGGTACACGTATTGACTCATCAAACTATAACCCTTTGCTTGCTTGGACTCATGGAGCTCAGATGGTGGCCTTCAACATGCAGGTACATGTGGCGTTTTATTTTCATTTATTTTCTGGTCAGTTATTTTGCTAATGTCAAATGGAATAAGGTGCTTTCAGGGATAAGTTTGGAAATTGTGTATTAGCTTTTGCCCTCAGAATTATTCTAGTTATTTTCACCTTGCTTTAGGGCTTGAGATTAAAAAAAAAAAATAGTTTTTTTGTTCTTACATCCATGATCCTTCTATGACTTTCTCAGGCAATACACCTAAATTTATTTTATTTTTCTTCAAAGGCTTCTCATATTCACATGGTTCTATGCCCTTTTTGTACTTTGGTCAAAATTTAGATTAATACGAGAGCTCCTTGTTCCTACCCTGAATTTTTCTCAAAATAAATGAGACAACATTGCATCTTGTATGATGATTTGGTATTACAGAATTTAATATGCTGACTAGTTGTCTTATTTAGAAGGAATTTGGGATGGTATGTCCAACCCAATCATACTGCTAGGTATTGCTGAGAAACATATATGAGGATAAGAGTAAAATTATTGATAACAGAGTTTATTTTAAGATTAATAGTAGCAATAGATTATGATTTGCCTCCTAGGACTTTTAGATATTGTAAATCGGAACCTCTCATGTAAAACATGGTTTCCTACCTGTCTATTCATGGTCAAATTGTCAAGGCCTAAGAGATCAGTGCTAAAGGATATAATTTCTGTTTTTCTTCCTGTTAAGACAGGCATTTTTAAATTAGCCATCACATTTTGGAAGGTTTATTTCACATTTTCAGGTAGAGGTTGGCCTTTGTAACTTAGCTTCCTAACTCATATATATTTCTTAGCCAGAATCCATTTTTCCACATTTGCCTTGAATCTGCAAAAGGGTTGTGTTATCCCTCATATTATATGAGAGATAAACTTGTGGTTTTTATCACGACAGGATTTTCAGGATAACATATAAGGCTTCTGATGGACTTGAGGTATACACCTTCTCTTTTGCTTTTGCTTGGAGATGATACATTTTTAGATTGAGTAGATTGATGATCATGCTTGATGATTTATGGATCACCCTCTTGGTATTACTTCTCGATGATTATGGATCCTTCTACCTCATCATGATTTTACACATTGGTTCATGCATGATTGTTCTTGCCCACAAGGGTTGGATACTAGTAGCATGGGATGAGAAGTGGCTTATGTGGTGGATTTTATTAGTACTTGGTTCTCTCTTCATGATTGCATATCTTTGGTTGATGTAGCTTTGGGATTAGTAGTTTCTGGTTTCACTTGATACCTAGATTGATAGTTGTGAGATGCTCTTTGGTGCTATGGTATATCATTGGTGGATGATTCATGATTATGTATTCATGGTTAGCCTAGACTAACACTGATACATCTCACTTATGGATCAGCTAAGGATCAAGAGTGGCATGGTGTGATCCTAGTTTATGATTGTAGGTGTATCACATGGCCCCCTTTTTATTATGACTTTGGCTTATGGTGGAGTTTACCAGGAGATACCACTTTTATTTTTATGGTACAGAATCTTTATGAGGTATACTCCTTTTTTTAATGAGGCCACCCCCTTTTGTACCTTAGACCATGGTGAGGACATGTATGTTATGTTATACTAGGCAGCTGTATACTCTAAAGGGGCATGGCACATATGTGGAGGAAAATCAAAGCAAATCAAGTATTATTTTAATGATGGGGCAGCCCCTTCATTAATTCATTCATACATTAGCCTATCCGTTTTAATGAATGCTACTTTAGCGTATGCCATGAAATATATGTGATTTGGTGGGTGACATCAAATTGGCACATATGCTCACACATATTAATATTTTAATGCATTTTGATTGGGTCGCCTTCTTACCTTTGGAATCACGGCATATCATTGTGACCCTTTTGACTTGAAGACATATGCACATATATTAAGGTTTGTGTGTATGGTTATTACATGGGATAGAGTTGCCATATTAAGCCGTACTCCCTTGTCTTCATTGGCCTCCTTTTGATGGCCATTCTTGATAAAGACAAGTTGATTGAGTTGTTTTTCATAGCCGAGTTTGCATTTGGGTGACATCTTTATTATGGAGGGGGCACACTTGTAAATATTAGCATTATTATATGGATGCCGTAGCCTTATATGAGGTGGATTGGTTATTGCTATGGGCCAAGCTATGTCTTGATCTCTTTCATTTATGGTTTGGTTCACATATTTTGCATGGGGCCGCCTCCTCTATTTATCAATATAGTAATGTCATGAATTATTATGGCTAACTTCCCATATTCATGGATCCGTTACAATGTGTGGGAGAGATACGTCCCTTGCATATATGGATATCCATTCCATCTTAGTGGATCAATTCCCTAAGTTTTGATTTGTGGACATTTTGGAGGATGTTGGTGCTTATGGACATGGTCAAACCCCTTGGGGGAGGTTATTTGGTATAACTAATTCACTATTTTTATTCGTCGTTGATTTTTCAGAAGAGTTGGTCGCATTATTGTATTGTTTTTCTTGGGGATAAAGATATTTTATTATTCTTTCTTGGAGAAGGAAAAGGATCTCAACAACCTATTGCTATTTTAGGTAGGGAAGTCGTTGAGAAGATTTGAAATGTAATATCTTATTGTCATTCCTTAGAGAACTAATGGATCTAGGAAAACAATTAATTGTTTATTGCAAAAAGGAGTTGAGCTGAAACCTTTATAAGTGTTTGCTCTCTCCATTTGAGGGTGTGGTTGTTGGAAGTGCTGATAAGCTTTGGAATAAAATTGCTCTTGTTACTTGTTCAAGCTCTAGTGGAATGGTTGTGCTTCTTTGTTGAATGTGTTGTGGATGTTCTTGGTGCATATTGGTGCACTAACATTGCAGATTTGTGGATGCCAAAGTCAATTCAAGGAGCCGTTATTTACCATAGTCCTACAAGGATAGAATTGAGTTTGACAACCCCAAATCCTTGAGTAAAGTATTCATGAAAGCAGGAATGTGTTATGACCAGTATAAACAATGGGTATAGTTTCCCAATGACTGGAAGGATAAGAAGCAAGATCGAATGAACCAGATAGAAGAGCAATGTTGCTACATTGGAAGATGTGATGTGTGATAGTCCCTACTTCTTAATCTCTCTGTTCCTTTGTTACGAAGATGAAAACTTTATGGTTTTCATATCTTGAGAGTTATTGTATTAGTTGGAATCTTTAGGCAAAGCCACCCTTGTGTTGTCTTGAAAGCAGATCCCCTTAGAGACCCCTTCCTCTTACAATTTTGTGAAGTTTATTTGCCAAATTTAGGGCTGTTGTGGCATGCATTTTGCAGCTCAATTAGCTACTTGACCCCATAGCGCAACACAAAGATAAGGCACTGATCTTCCCCTTTCAACCACCTCAAAAATACATAAAACCGTAAATTTTATTTCTGTTTTAAGCATTTGGAAATTATAGCAATGGATATTTTATTTCAGATTGTTGTTCAAGTCACATAAAGCCCAATTAAACACCTTAAAACTTGACTTGAATTTTCTAGATGCAAATCCTAGATTTCTAGCACGTATTTCCTGTTGGATTTCCTTAAATTAGCCAATTTGTCTTGCTGTTTTGTACCTCATTAAAAGACTAATTAATTCTAATCATAGATCTGGAATATTAAAGTGTCATTCAAAACCTTAGATCAGATTTGCTCCAAGCCCCTTTGTTCCCTCCCTATTCATGATATTTTGGGCTTAGATTATCTTAGGGACTCTCCCCTCAAACTAGAACAAAGCTAGCCTAAAGAGAGAAAGATATGGCTACCAAGGTGACAGTGGGTAGTGTTACCTCCCAAACTAGCATCCCTTGTGAGGGTGCACTTGGGTATAAGCACAACATGGGAAATGCACCACTGTCACCTTAGCACAATCTCCCCTTCACTTTAGGCCAGATCCTTGAAGCCACGGGGGGTATCTCAATCCTTAAAAACAACCTCTATAGTGCAAGTCACTTCCAACTACACACCTCAATATATGTTAGATAGACCAGTGCCTTAGTAGCCAAATGCCTTAAGAATAATCAACCAAGGGTTAGGGAAATAACTACTGAAATATAAATAGGGTTAGGACTTGTGAGCTAATTATATGAGTGCTGAGATTTGAAATAAATATGCTACAACAGAGGTATAAAATTTAAATTAGCACTAACAAATCACTCTCTAGATGAAGAGAAAATGTACCTTTAACTGCTCAAAAGTGAGATCTAATTGCACAAATCAAGAGTGAATGATATACCCGAGTTATATCTTGATTGTGTGTTTGTAAATTGGACTAGATTTCTTCTGTCCAACAATTCTAGAATTTGATTTATGATGAAAAAATGCAGAAAATGAAGATTTTGGGTGACGAAAAGTACCCCAAGAGTGTCTAAAAGCACTTAAAATGATGAACCTTGGGTACTTTAGCTAGGGAAATGAACTATCCAAAACAGCCCAGAAATGATTAAATGCAAGTACAGATGAATAATAACAATGAAATTAACTCAAAATTGCAAAAATAGATGGCGAATCTCCCTAGGGTTTCAACAAAAATCTCAAAAATGAAATATAAAAGCAATGAATCGCTTAGGAGATGGATTTCACTATTAGAATGTGTTAGATATGCTTTATAAACAATCCACAAGTGAAATATAAGCTAGGGTATGGTTAAAATGCACATTTTAGGTTTAAACCCTAACTTTATGGTTTCATCAATTTTGATTTTTATTGCTGTAATTTAATTTCCAGAATTATTAAACACCTTAAATCAGCCACAAAATGTTAGAATAAACCTTGAAGCACAATACCAATAGGGCCAATTTGCCTTTTGCGGTTAGAAATTAACAATGAAGCATAAGCCCACATATGAAAAAGTCTAGAAAATGAAATTAAACCATTATCTTTACTCTAGACAATGAAATAGATATTTTTGATGGTTTATCTTTTCTATTTATATGGCAAGAAAAATAATTGAATTTTTAGGGTTTTAGTGGTTGGTTGTTGGGAGTGAAGCTCAAAGCCTCGTCTCCACTTAGGGCTTATGAGGTCAAGAAGTATGCCCCTCTAAGAATTGGTTATCAACTTTATGGACTAGAATGAGACTAGGGCCACAAGGCTAGTACTCACTCATCTAATCAAGACAAACCATGAAAACCAAGGCCCTACAAGGAGGGTTTCCACAAGGGAATAACCTCACCAACAATATTAACAAAAGACTTGAAAAAAATACTTAAAACCCTTGCCAAGGAGTAAAGAACTAATCAAGACAAGAGATATGCACTTACAAATCGTTTTAGGGAAGAAGGAAGAGATATAAATGCTATACGTCCTCCCTCCAAGTAGTTGATAGCTTCCCAATGGATTGATCTTGCTAGTTTATGTAGAATCTTGAGTCATTTCACAATGGCCTTTAAAAATACCAAGAAGAATAACCAAGAAAGATAGAGCTCCAAGAATTGACATCAATTATAGATCTTCTATTAAATGTCTCCAATAATGATCTCCAATAGTTCACAACAATTTGGTATGAGAGGAGTGTCTTTATTTATAGATGAGACTCACAACTCCTTCCCTTTCTTTATTCCCTAAAATAAGCTTAAGGAAATAAAATAAAAGTGACTTGTTATCCACATAATTTGGAGACTAAGTCAAATTACAATTAAATGGTGCTTTACATGTTAGAAGCCTTCATAAAGGGGACGACCTCCACAAAATGTGCTCAAAGAATGCTCAAATAATGTCCATAAATCTTTGAAATATGTCTCCAAAGCATGACCATGTCCATACCTAAGGTCAAGGCACCTCCATGAAGCATGGGAGTGACCCTCCAAGTGAAAAAATGGGTCATAAAATCCCCAACAACAAGAATGACGTCAAGCTTCTAAGAGGGCTGATTTGGCTCCAAGGTACAACGTTCCACTTGCATGTGACTCGAGAGGCCTCAAAACGTGGAAAATAATATTCCTTGGCCATTCCATCTCCAACGTCCACCTCAAAGAGGGGGGACAACCTTACCCAAAGCCAAAAATAAGCCTTTTAAGTGGACAACTTCTTCAATTTTCTCCATAAGTAATCAAAATCCCCTCCACATAGCAAGGGTGAGTGGCATGGCATCATGTTCAAGTGAAAAGTCACTTAAGTGACCTCCACATCAACCAAGTGGCTCAAAATAAACCCCGCAACTGTCATAAAGTGCCCCAAGAGAGGTCAACCCTCTTTTAGTGAAGAAAATGCTTTAAAAAAGTGCCAAAGGAAGGGGGGCTTATGGCATCTGACACATGGCAAGTGTAGAGGAGGTCCATGTGGAGGAAAACAACTCATCCGTGCCTCGAAGAGTATGACCAATGCCTCAAAATCCATGATATGCCTCAAAAGACATGAAACTACCTTGATAAAGGTGACACTAGATGATCAGGTGCATAGTTGTCTTTGATGGCCAAAATGTGGTACATACATAAGAAAGAGAGGGTCCATGTGGGTAAGGTGTGTTAAACCATGAGTGTGACAACCCTTACAAAGCGCAATCACCTTTTACATAGAAAAATATTGAGTGGATAGTTAGGGCCCCATAAATCATGTATCCTAGTAGATCCACCTCAGAATGCTTGCATACCTACCCAGGACATAAATGCCCGACTTTAGAGGGAGTTACCACCTCCAAGGGTAGTTAGTTGGAGCAATAAAACCAAGCACCCTAAGAATGGGGTCTAAAAGGACATGCCATGATCGTCCACCTGAGGGGATCTATGTAACTTCTAACCAACAGTTGTACATCAAGTCATCCCATCATGGCCAGATACAAATAAATCATCACACTTTGGGTACATTGAAGTGGTCACATCCGTGAAAAAGTGTAGGGTATGTTATCGCAGGATTTGTAGTTGTGCAAAGCCCAACACAAGTGGCCCAAATCTTGCATAACTACAGGAAATCCTACCATTGTCACCTTAGTAAGAAATCCCCACGTTTTAGTGATGGAGGTCCACCACAGGGTAGGCTTCCCCGGTGACGTCAAGGGATCAAAGTAGCAAGTTTGTTAGCCAAGCCTACCGCCCCCTCTCTTGATCACTTAATGATAAGTCTAGGTCTGTGAAATGGATGAGGTTAAAAGATGTTTGAGTACCTACCTGGAACAAGAACACTTTATAGCATTTATATGATTAATTTCAAATACAAACATGCAATTAAAACCTCATAAGATAATAGACAATGATAATTTGCTATAGCTGGTACAAATTTGCAGCAGTACAACAGTTAATAACAACAAGTATAAATTTGTAACAACAACAAATAAAAGAGATCAGAAATGCATCAATTGACAAGGAAAACTTAGCACATATCCAATAGATTAATGTCCAATTGTTCAAAGCAATTTCTGAGCATGTTATACCACCATTAGATCAATGTATGCAGCAAATTTAAGTGTTATCAGGTGGCTGTAGTAAACCTTTGCAACAACAGCAAGTTTACCACTAAATTAGCACAAGTTAGTGTTTGTAAAGTTAGTAGATAGCTTGAGAGATTAAGAATAAAGAGTTTTTTTATCACTTTCACCACAAGAGAGCCTAAATGATTAGTGCCTTAGGGCTATGGAGTCTTTTACAACAGAAGTACAATATGTTTGGAGATTATATTAGCAAAGATCTAAGAGGTAGGGCATGAACTCTAAGGTGCTAGCACATTAGGGCCTTAGGTTTTAAGCCTTAAGGAGAAGGATTGCTAGAGTGCAAGCACTTTTGGGCTCTAGCAATCATTTCTCCCTTCTTAAGTTCTTCCACTAGGTCACAATGAATCTAATCCTAGGTAGGATTTCTTTCACAAATTTTGCACAAAGTAGCCTTGTGAGAGGAGGAAACACTTATGCTCCTCTCTTAGGGTTTCACTGAGCAAGACATCTAGCATGAAAAAGAGAAATTTACCATAACATTTGATAGCACAAAGATAAAATTGCAGAAAATTTCACCTACTTCACCAAGATAGCATGAGAATAAACCCTAATTGCATAAAATCCATCCAAAAATCAGCAAAGAATCATCCACACTTGACCTCTAAGAGATAGCTCACTAGAGAAAAGAGCCAATAACCCTTAAATAGTGAAAATTCCAGACTTGGATGGATGGATGGGATTGCAACATTTTCATCAAGCAGCAAAGGTGGGTTGTGATATTATTGGGTCGTGTCGCAGAAGAGCAGTGTGGGTTTTGTGACTACATCGGGTCGCGTCGCAGAAGAGGAACAATGTGGGTTTCGTGACAACATCGCGTCGAGGAGCAGAGGTGGGTTGTGATAGTATCGAGTCATGTCGTAGAAGAGATGCAAAGTCATGGTTTCAAGTAGAGTTTTGGGTTGCGTGTAGAGGTGAGTTTCAAGTGGAGTTAGGGTATGAGCAGAGTCAAGGTTGGGGGCCTTGGGGTTCCATCGGTGTGTAGATTCCACCCATGTGTAGGTTTCGTCCGTGTACAGGTCTATCTGCAATTGCTGTTAGGTTTTGCTAATAGGTTCTCATTTGCGAAATGGGTTCCGTCCATGAGCCAAGCTATGTTCCATTCACGAGCTGAGTTGAGTTGTGTTTCGTCCGTGTGCGTGCAAGTAACTACTCGTCTGTGTTAGAAATAAAGAGATGTGCTCGTTTTTCCATACACAATGTAGCAAGATTGCCACCCAACCATAGGCATAAAGGCCACCCCCGAGCACCTTAACCTTGACAGACAGAATAATTCCGAAAGAAGACCAATAGCCAACCAAGGTAGTGCACCTTTCTCCAAGGCTAGCACACCAAGCAAGAATAACCAAAGACCAAGTAGAAAGTCCAAGCCATAACCAGGAGAAAGTCCAACCAAAAGCCAAAATCCCAGTTGCAGCAGCTGCAACTGCACTCCCTCTCCAAACTTGCGCACCACTAATCTTATGCAGTTGTGAGAGTGAGAGTGACAAATGAGCTCTAGTGCCCTCTATTTATATTGCTCTATCTCACTTGACTGGGTCGACTTCACTTTCTGGAGGCTAATAACTTAATATTAAATATTCTCTTGAGCCGATTTGTCTTCTAGGGTTATTATCCAACGTTTTAGGGTTTCTCTTGCTTCCCGGAATATTCTAGTCTTGTCAAAGGTTACATGTGGAGGTTAATACTTCTCGCAGCTATCATAATATCAACACTCCCTCCTAGCTAGGGAGGTGTTAAAGACAATGGTCTTGAGCACAAACAGACCATTCAACCGGTAGCATCATGATAGCCACACATGCTATCTCCTGATCATGTAGATCAACTCACGAGCAACATCATCACTATCGGTATCATCTGATAGCATCAATTGCATCATTTCTTGAAGCCATAATCCATCTGATTAATCGGGCATGATGCTGAATAAGTCACTCACTCCATAGAGAGTGATACACGAACCATTCTTCTAATCCGGACATATGTCCTAGAAGAATAATTGTTCCAACAGATGCTGGAAGCCACGCAGTGGGCTACAAGGACTATTCTTCTAATCCGGACATACGTCTTAGAAGAATGATTGTCCTGGACCATTTTCCCTCCGGCCACTACTGTGAACTCAGGGAAAATGTCTGTCTTATACCAATCTCTCCACTGTGGTCACTACTGTGAACTCAGGGAGACATACCATTCTTCTAATCCGGACATACGTCCTAGAAGAAAAATTGTTCGTGGTACATCAACAATCTTGTTAACCTGGACCATTTTCCATAGGGAGAATGTCTGTCCACCAACAATCTTTCAACCTGGACCATCCTCCACAGGAAGGATGTCTGCCCACCAACAATCTGTCCTTCCTGGACCATTCTCCGCCTGGAGAATGTCTGTCCATCAACACACTGACTATCCATCTAGCTGGCAATCATCTCCAACCTAGTGGTAGTCTCCATGGCAATCAGAACAATGCCATCCAATAGAACACAACTGTGTCTATCCATAATAGTACACAACTACTACCCAGTGGTACACAACCACTCCTAGTGGCACAGGACTACTAACCAGTGACACATAGTCACTATTAGTGGATCACATCCACCACGGTAGCATACAACTATTGTCCAGAGACATACAGTCTCCACAACAATCATATTATCTGATATCAACCTGCATAAACAATATCATGATACAAACTGAGTCATTTGGGCCATTCTTCCACTCACATCTATGAGATTTGAAAGAGCATCTGCCCTCAGAAAGTAAAACATTAGCCATGGGCTATCTAGACTATTCTTCCCAAGCATATCTGATTAATTGTCCCTGATTTCTCAGCCTGGACCATTCACCTAATTGGGCCATTCCTCCGGCACTAATCATAGTGCAACCTGGAGAGAATGAGTCTTCCCTAGGAAATGCCTGTCTTTGATTGCTGAACTTGGACCATTCACCTAACTGGGCCATTCCTCCGGCACTAATCATAGTGCAACCTGGAGAGAATGAGGCTGTCCTAGGGAATGACTGTTCGAACCATTTCCTATGTAAATGACCGTCCTGCATCAACCTCCAAAACAGACCATTCTTCGAAACTGCTCACAACTGTGAACTTCAAAAGAATGACTGCCCGACGAGGCGGACCATTCTACTTGACCACTACTGAGAGTGACTGCCAAGAAGAATGACTGTCCTAGACCAGTCCCCCACACTGGCCATAAGGGGAATCACTTCCTATGGTACATCAACAGAGAATCACTGTCTATGATACATCAACAATCTATTAGACCATTTTCATTATGAAAATGATTGTCCGATCTGGACCATTTTCCGAACTGGAAAACGACTGTCCGTCAGAAATCTCGAACCACTTTTCGAACTGGAAAGGAACTACCCAACCTGGGCCATTTTCCAAACTAGAAAATGATTGTCCATAAATCAATAACATATCAGTGCTCCCTCCCAACCTGGGAGTAATCACTTCCTTTTTCAATAAGGAAGTCGTATCCACGAGCCCCAACTTGTCCCTTAAGTACACAAACTTTTCATCTTGGACAGAGGCTTTACCAAAATATCTGCTATCTGCTCATCTGTGGTGATATACTGGAGAATCACTTCTCCCCTTTGGACTTTATCACGGAGAAAATAATGCTTGATCTCACTGAGCTTCAACCTGTCATGGAACACCGGGTTCTCTGAAAGCTTCACACAACTCTGATCATCACAATATATCACGGTCGAATCCAACACCTGATCAGACAGTCCAAAAACCAACTTACGGAGTCACACTTCTTTCGTACAAGCATCACAGCTTGCAATATACTCTGCTTCTACAGCGCTGAGTGCAACCGACTTCTGTTTCCTGTTGGCCCATGACATCGTGGCAAAGCTCAAACTGAAACATATCCAAGTAGCACTTATTCTGTCATCTGCATTCCCTACCCAATCTGAATCGATAAATCCATGCAGCGGTATATCATAACTTAAACGTCCCACAAAACAAATATCCGGCTGAGTATTCTCCAAATACATTAATGAGCCAATCAATTCTCGAAACAGAGACGGGTCTATTGGATTAGAGTCTCTCAACTTCTTCAGATCTATCATCATGGGAATTTGCCATGGATTTGCAATCCATCATCCCAGACTTCTAAAGAACCATTTCAATATAGTTCCTCCATCATAGGAAGTTTTCACCATACTACTACCGTACATGAGAGGCTCTGCACCAAGTTTGCTTGAATCCATACAAGGTCTTCTTCCATCTGCATACAAGGGTCTCTTTCTGGTATACCTCAAAACCTTGAGGTTGCTCTACATATGCTTCTTCTTCAATTACTCTGTTGAGAAGAATAGTCTTTACATTCATCTGATGTAAACTCCAACCCATGGATACTACAGGAGATATAATGGCTCAGGTAGAGGTATATCTGGTTACTAGAACAAGCTATTATCATAGTCTTCTCCCTCCTTCTGGGAGAACCCTCTAGCCTTGAGTCTCGCCTGGTATCTCTCAATGCTCAAGTCTTTTTCACAATTTTTCACATACATTGTTCTTCATCACAACTTCCTTCCATTTCTTCTACTTGACTGCTTCTAGTGGGTTCAAATTGGTTGAATTGGTTGTTTTGACTTTTCTTTCTTTCTTGGAATCTTCACGTTTCTCTTCAATGTTGGAGTCCATGGAATCTTATATAGATTATATGCCCTTCTTTCCTGAAGGCTCCAACCTTCCGCCATAGGAACATAAATGTAGATGGACAACCAAGGATATTCAAGGCTTCTTTTCGAAGAAGACTTCTTCTAGAGTCAAACTGAACATGTGCTGCTTATCATGGCTGCTACTTCCAATGAAGAACATGGATAGATACTTCATAGTCTTTATAGATTCTTCAATGGATCATATCGCTGGGGATTAGCTCCCTCCTAATCCCAGCTTCATGCCTAAATGAGCAATATGCATGCCCTTCTTTTGGAATTCTGTGATCAACTCCCTCCATCTGAGAGAGTCCATGCTTCCGTCTGCTGCATCTCTCTTTGCTTTCTGCAAAGTGTCACAAGCCTGTTCTGGTTTCCTTTTGATTCCTGACTTCCTTCGAGTCTGACTCCTCTAAGTCTCTTTAAGCTTGTTTCTATTTGTTTTGATTGTTGCCCATCTGGCAGTTGTGTCATCCTTATAAACTTCTTCTATGACAACTTCCGCAAGGATTGTTCATCAAATATATTTCACAAGGGTACCTGGCCGGAACAAGAACAACACGAGCAAACAAGAAATATCTATCTAGAGGAGATGTTAGTTCATCTTGCAAACAAGTACAATAAGCATCTATATCGATGGTATTTATATGCAGTCAAGTATTTATTGCACCTAGCAATAACAAAATCTTTCAAAGACTGCTTTCACAATTTGTAATGTAGCAACTATCACCCTTGATATACACACATTTGAAGCTTAACAATTTAATCAAACCTGGAGCCTGAAGCCTCAACTGCTATGGAGGGTGCGCTTGTTCCTCTGAATGCACAGAATCCAAGATTATAGCTTGGACAGGTCTCTAATACTTTTCCTGCAAACACACTCACGTTTTGCTAGATGATATAACTTAGATAGCATATACAAGTGCATACCTTTGAAGTCTTATAGCATTGTCCAACTTATCTACCATCTTGACAAGAAGAGATTAGAAACTTAATCAGAAGATTCAATGATTAGAACAAGCTAGAAACTCTAAAATTTCAACTTTGACCACAAAATTAATTTGACCAGAAGTCAACCTTTGACTTTGACCAGTCAACCTTTGAATTTGGCCAGTCAAACTTTGACTTTGACCAAAGATTCAAACTTGACGTTTTTGCTAGTTGATAGTACCAAGAGGTGCGTTAGGCTAGGGTGCACTAGGATCTCAAGGAATTAGGTCAAACGCTTCATCATAAGTGCTCGAACACAAGGGTTAGGGTTTGTTGTAGATGCATAATCAGAAAACCTAGTTGCAACTGCATAAAGAGATGTGCTCGTTTTTCCATAGACAATGTAGCAATATTGTCACCCAACCATATGCACAAAGGCCACCCCAGAGCACCTTAACCTTGACAGACAAAATAATTTCCGAAGCAGACCAATAGCCAACTAATGTAGTGCACCTTTCTCCAAGGCTAGCGCACGAAGCAAGAATAACCAAAGACCAAGCAGAAAGTCCAAACCATAACCAAGAGATAGAAACACAGTGGAAAACCCTTAACTCTTGGGTTGATGTGGTCTGAAAAAGAGAACAACCTCCCCAACTTGCAGAGGTAGAGGGGGTGATACAAGCAAAACTCAACGAGGAACGTCTCTCTCATACTTGAGAACTTAACCTTAGAGTACGTGGGCTCCCCCCTCCTGAACCCTCATCAGACCTGTTATCCCCTATCCTAGGGATAACTAAGGAGATTATGTCTCAAGGCCCACAGGTCCTAGACATGGAGTACCGAGAGCCATATTGACTTGAGCTTGGCCCTGGAGGGCCCGTCCTTTTTCTTCAACGCCTCCATTCCATCAGCAACAACCGCATCCATCCCATCGGCCTGGTTCTGAAGTAGCAGTGGGTCTTGCTCCATGAGGTAATGAGTCTAGGTATTGTTGCCGCCTTATACACACCTTTGGGAGACGTGGAAGAAATCTTCAATCCACTCGGTGTGTCCTTGGGGGCAAGTGAGAGTTAAGGTGCTGTCACCTAATCCTCAACTCCTCCGTCTAGGCCAACTCCTAGCGAAGCCAAGGGGGGTAGTCCCTAACAAATATACTAAGGCTTTTAAGCTAAGTACAAGAAAATGAAATCTAGGAGTTTATTGCTTCTTCAAACCATTAACCATTTAACTGAAATAAATATGAACATGCATTCACCACGATATATATATAATCAAATTAACTTGCATCAAAAGGATACTAAGAAACAGTTGTCAGGTGCAAGTTATCATTTACATCAACATATAACCAAATTATGAAATGTGAAGCCTGTGGCTTTATTGCT
>ML777951.1:388288-407598 GCA_009831015.1 Picea engelmannii
TTTACTTCTCTGTTTCTATAGTTTGACTAATGGTTTAATGATCAGATTGGTTATGAGTTTAGATCTGTGTGCTTCTATCTATGTTAAATTCAGATCTGCATGTCTTTATCTAAGCTGAGTTCAGATCTGTTGTCTCTATCTAATTTGAGGGTAGATCTGTATGTTCCTATCTAAGTTGAGTTTAGATCTGCATTGATTTCAGACTTGTATTACCCTAGATCTGTATAAGTAGCAAGATTGATATTCTAGATCTAGTTGTTTTCTTCTAAATTTTTTTAAAGATATCACTGTTATGCTGTCCATCTCAAATTCCAACAGAAATAAACCTCATGCTTGAGCCTAACATAATGAAAACTCAACATCTTGAAGATAGAATAATAACAAGGTTCGGTCCCCCTGCCAAGATTACCATTGATAATGCAAAGGCATTAAGCTCTCTGGCTTTAGAAATTTTTTGTTTAAAGTACATAACTGTATTATCTCCCTCATCCTACTATTATCCCCAAGGAAACAGATTGGCAGAATCTAGCAACAAGAATCTGATGAATATTATCAAGAAGATTGTAGGAGAGAACAAGAAGGCTTGGGCTAGTAAGATCAAGTATGCGTTATGGGTAGATCCTATCATGACTAAGATTTCCACAGGAAAACCCCCATTTGAGCTAGTATATGGATTGGAAGCCAAACTGTCGATCAACCTCCAAATACCTACCCTCTAGTTTTCGCAACAGTATATGACCGATGAGGAGGCATTACAGGGAAGGATTGACCAACTTGTAGAACTGGATGAGTCTAGGAGGAATGCTTTGGATCAAATGGCAAAGAACTAAAGACAAAGGAATTTTGAAGACGGTGACCTTGTATTGTTAAGGGACAAGAGGAAAGAAAAGCTTGGAATGCACAAGAAGTTTAATAGCTTATGGCTTGGTCCCTACTGGATTGAGGGGAAGTCTAGAACTAACTCCTTCCACTTGACTACACCTGAGGGAGAGAAGTTACCATTACCTGTTAATGTATACCTTCTCAAACCTTATTTTCCAAAAGGATCTTGACTTCCTAGCTTAGAGTAGGGTAGGTAGGTAGGCTAGATAGGTCATGTTGTGTGCTTGATTTATTGCTTTTGTTTTCTTTATTGATGGTGTTCATTTCTTATTCATGCATTCAGCCTAGATTAATGTTTATATTATGAAAAAGAAAAAAATGAAATATTGATGAAAAGGGAAGAAGTTTTTTCTTTTCGTATGGTTTTATATTTTCTTAACTAGGGTGGATAACATCCCCCTACCTTATAGTACTGATGTGGGCATGTTATAATGTAGCAGGTTGTTTGAGTGATGCAGGTTGTAGCTCATGGAATACCAAAGATGTTGAGGTTCTCATGTGCTTTGCGGTGAGCACATGTCCCCATGTTGAAGCCAGATGTTACCCCCTCTCACCTAGATGTAACTAGAAGAGATCATGTCTCAATGCCTCGCAGTGAAGACAATGATCCCGATGATCATGTGATCAACATGTCCACAAAGATCATCCCAACAGTCCCCCAGATGCCTCTTCCTCACCAGCATAGCTCAACACACTCGATCAACAAGGGCTCATTTGGAGATGGTGGTCCGAGGGCCGATACATTATGAGGTACATTAGTCTTTATTTCATATAAAATGCCATATTTAATACATTGGTCAGCTGAGTAATGATCATAGGTTGAAGTTGGATAATGAATCACGAGCCCAAAAGTTATGTTTTTTTCCTTGTTTCACCTTTGTGGCCATCCTGGGCATCCTAGTCATGTGTTGTTACTCCTGGGGAAAAGGGGTACTATTGGTGGTTCCTTGAAAGGGGTAACGTACCATTCCTGATCATACTTACCACTTTCCATCCTTGATCCTTCCATTCGCCCACCTTTTGGGTAATGTGGTTACATGTACACCAAAAAGGCATGTACCTCATTCTCTTATAAGAAGAAGGGGCTAAAGGCCCAGAGGTAGATTGCAACCGGTTGACAAAAGGAAAGAAATGGGATAATTAGGACAGTTAAAAGCCACAAGTCCATATTTGAGCTGTACACCCTCATTAATGGTGATCGCCCCTATTCCTAATGCGAATAAACGCATTCATTTATCAAAAAGGACTTGAATATATCCCAAATAATAACAAAGGAAGTGCTATGCTTGAAATCTTTTTAAGGGGCTCACAAATCATATAAAAAGTAAAAGAAAAAGGCAAAAGAAGGGGTTCAGAATGCAAAAAGCGTCAAGGAAAAAGGGTAACTCAATCGCCAAGTGCACCCTCCACAAAGGCACTCATGGAGGTGAGTCCATACACTGTCTTACATGTTAATGACCCTGTGCCCAGAAGTAAACACCATGACCACTTCACATTCATTACATATCCTCGATTTGTTCTCGTGGGAAATATCTCTCTACTTGGGATCTGACACACCTAATAGGTTTCTTTGATGGCCCTCCCATACCTAAACTTGCCAAATTGCAAAAAGTCTTGGGCTTGTGTGAAGTTTGAATGGGATACCCAATGAGAGTTATTCATTTGGCTTCTGTATTACTTGATGGCTTACTTTATATGCTTCTTAGGTCTATTGTAGCTTGTGATTGTTGGTTTTACTTAATTCCATGGTTTTGATTGAATTGAGTGCACCTGACATTGTCTTGGGAGAACGTCTTTGTGCTTTCACCCAGGACGTTTTGCACGTTTGTACAGGATACAACGCTTGTGATGCAGAGCATTGGGTCACTTGGTGATTGACCCCCTTCAAATACATCCTCTTACACCTCATGGACCCTGGACAATGGTCAGATGAGCTCTCATTTGACAGATATGGTCATGATGGTAGGCAAATGGTAAGAAAGCCCACACCTTTGGACAATGTACCCCATACCTTATTCAACATTTGATGGAGGACATTGTACCTGATTAAGATTAGACACCACCCAAAGAGGTGATGCATGATCATTCCACCTGGACACTGGGCTATTGATGATGATGTCATGTGCTAGGGTTTGTTGATGATGTTGGGGCTTGCTTGCCATTAGGACACTATTTGATGGCTTTGAGATGTGACATGGCACTTGATGAGGATCTTCCACCTTTTTTGAACCATTGATGATGACACGTGGCCTTGGGAGGCTCTCTTCACCCTTTGAGAGCTTGATGTCACCACACATGTTACCTTATTGTGGTGTATTAGCATGTATTGGCACTGTTGGAGGCTATTTGAGAGGTCGACCCCAATTGTATCATGGATTATTGTTGTTTTACTTCATTATTGGGGACATATGTGCTTGGTTACCTAATATAAATAGAGGGAGGACTCATTTTATCAAATCACAACTCTCACACGTGAGATCACCACTACTTGCTCACTTATCTCTCTTTTTTGCTTTCCTTGTGTTGTGCGCACTATTGGAGGATGGATATGGTGGATGCTTTCTCTTTTATTGGTGAGTGATTGTGAGTTAGGTTTTCTTCATTGCACATCGACTTGGATAAGTAAGTCTTCTTTTTCAAGTGTTTGTTCATGGTATATGTTGGTGAATGCTCTGTATTGTTAAATGTCGCATGTTACCTTGTATGCTATGTCCTTTTGCTACAAACCCTAGGAGGGATTGTAAGTCTTTGTATCCCTCCCTATTTCATTCATCTTGTTGTTGAAGTATTTAAGATCTAGTCCCAGGGATTAAAAGTCCTTAACCCCCTAGGGTTTAGTCTTAGCTAGTTCAAAATTCTAGGTTTTATACGGCCATAAAATTTAGACCTTGACCTAGTTCACTTTCATCCTCAAATTGGACATCCTAGAAGAAGGAGACAACACCTAGGGTTTATAAGGCCATAAATTTTAGGGATCCCCTCTTGAACTTGATCCTAGGCCTATAAGGATGTAGTCCTAGGGTTTCAAATTCTTTCTTCTTGGCTATCCAATTCATGGTTTTGCTTACTCCATTGCCCAAAGAGACAAAAACAACACTAGTCTTGGTTTACAAGTGTTTGCAAGAACTCACACAACTCTCTTTCTCTCAAAGCTATTCAACAACCTGTTATCGCATAGTTTGTAGCTAGGATAAAAGGCTAGAATTTAAGTAGTCAAATTGGCGTAACAGGAACCAATCCCACCCAATGTCACCACAATGGGATGGTTCTTTCTCTTTAGGGTGGTAAATCCCAGGGGAGACGTCCCCGGTGAACTGGGGTTTTGAAGAGGCAAAAGATTGTAGAATAAAGGTAGATTCCCCCTCACAAGTCACCACCAAACAGATAGTCCGACCAAAGGCCAATTTAAAGTAAACCCCCCAATGATATACCTGCCTGGAACAAAGCAACAACAAATAACATATGCAAGCTATTCTTCAATGGGTTAATACTTCATAGAATAAATGACTATCTGAATATCATATAAGAAATTTGGTAATAAATGTTGACGAAGTCAATGTTTATCAATAGTAACGAAAATTTTAATACTTCATCAATAGATATTGAAACAATATGGCATTCAAAGTAATAGATCAACACTTCAATCAATTTATGCCTAAATTACCATTCAATTGCTCATAAAACAAGACGTTGCTACACTAATGATGTAAAACGACTAAGGATAACGGAAACACTTAGGGTTAGTAGGTTAGTCTAGGCTAGGGTTAGTGAATTTAGGGTTTCAATTCAAAGTTTTGAGAGTGTTTGGATCAAATCCACTTCAACGCTTGAGGTCTTAGGATCAATGCCTTAGGGTTTAATGGAGTCAAAAGTGAAGGACGTAGGAGTTGAAGGAGACAAGAGTCAAAACGACTAAGGACTAGAGGGGAGAGTTTTGGGGTGTTGCTAAGGCAATGCCTCAAAATCAAAACCCTAGGGGAGAGAGGCTCACTCCGGTGTTGCTATGGCAAGGCCTCGTGCTCTCTTCTCCTTCCTTAGGTTGACTGGCAAAACGGCTAGCTAAGAAATGAAGCATAAAACCAAAACTAGAGGGTTTGATGAGGCAAGGTGTTGTTACAGCAAGGCCTTTTCAGCAAACCCTAAAGAAAAATGGCCCTAAGTGTAGTAGACCTAGGCTTAGGACGACTCTCTTTTCTTGGTCTCTTGATAGTACGACTAGCAATAAATGATGAGATAGAGAGGGTGTAGCTACGGCTAGGCTCTCTTTTCTCTATCAATGGCTAAAAATTTCTCTATCAGGGGACATGAGACAAGGACCTACTTGTGTGCTTGTCACCTAGGGTTTTATTCAGCAAAATCATAAACATATGCAAGAAATTGAACTACAACCATTCATTTAAGAAGTTTTGCAGAAAAATACTTACAATTCACCAAGAAATAACAATGCAAACCCTAGTTGTAACACCTTCCTTCAAGAGAAATAGCAAAATATGCCAAAAATGCCTTCCTTCAACAAGTGCGCCTCACTAAATCAGCCACATACCCAAGAGAGGGCGCAAATTTCAGACCTCCTTATGGAGTGAATCAGTGATGATGAAAAAATGAAGGAGAAAATCCTCCATTTATACAATACCATGACCTAATTTTACTTTTTAAGTCATGTAAAAGGCTGACAAGGCCAAAATACCAAAATCATACTGTTTTACATTAAATTGTCAAATTGAAACCCTAAATCAAGCTAAAAAGAGAGTAAAAGCCCCTCCAAGGGAGACGTTAGCCCCTTTTAGGGCAGATGGGGCATCTTGGAGCAAAACATTAGCCCTCCTTGGGCTTCTCCAACCTGCCACACATGTCACTTTTGTCCAGTCTGCCTCCCAAAACATCCATGATGCTGGGTGACGTCATGGTCAAGATGGTGACGTCCTAGGCCTCCCAAGGCCAACGTTCTACTGAGAAAGGGTCATCCCCCCTAGGTCAAGCTCTGTCGAGGTGCCTCTGGTGGAATGTCCTCTTCTCCTCTGGTGCAAAGCTCTGGATCCATCTCTATCCTGTATCTCCCCCTGATGGGGTCTCAACATCCACCTGATGGGCTCTTCAGACCCATGGAGGTCCGAACTGACCATCTCCCCATGTGTACCGGTCCAAGATGGTACCTGTCCGTCGGGCATGGTCCTACACATCAAAAGCTACGCCCCTCCATGGGCTCATCAACCATAGGGATCATAGCAATGTCAATCACATATCATCATCAATATTAATAAACATACACATAAAACCCCTAATAGATCAATCAATAGCTCAAAGACGTTACACAAACCTACTATACAAGTCTGGGAAAAGGGCAAGGCATCCTATTGGGCTAGTGTCCACTGAATAAGGGAAGTTCCTGGAAGAGACCTCTTCCAAGCCATGTAAAGGGATGAAGTGGTCAAGGGATGTCCAAGCAGGTGGGTGCAACACAGGTCAAGGATGTAAGATGTTATCTGTGGGTGCCTTTTTAGAAGGCGAGCTATACCTGTCATGGATGCAATTATTTCCAAGCCCATTCATGCCTTTTATTCTTTTTGTTATTTCATCTTTTGTTGCTTTTTCTTTTCTTTTTGATCAAGAGATAATCAGGGACCCATGGACCTAATAGGATGGCTCGTGATGAGACCCCCTATCCTCTGATTAGGTCTTGTTTTATTATTTTTTAGGGTCCCTCTTGTTTCTTATTGAGAAGCCTTTTATTGCTTTCTCGGGGATCCTTGGGCGAAGCATCTCGAGGTTTTATTTTTAGGCTTTTGTCTTTTACCATCTTGCTTTTACCTTCTGGGCCTTTAGCCCCTTCTTCCCACTAGATAAGGTGCAACCCTGAAAATAGGTCAACCCAGTGCTCAGACAAGTGGAATGGGACTGGTGAGCATGAAACAAGGTGGAAAAGTGAAGTTGTGAAGGGAGCGAATGATGGCTTCCCAGAGATGACCCCAGTGGCTAACCAAAACCAACAGACACAGGCTTACTAGGACATCCTGTTAATCCTCAAAACATGGTCAAGTGGGCAAGTGTAAGGTCCAAGCAGTTGTTAGAAATAAAAGGAATCATATGCATACATTCAATGGTTTTGATGATCAAAGTGACACATACCATGATACCTGAACTAATTACCTCATGAAGCAAGAACCCTCTCCGACACAAGACCAAACCGATGGTGGTGGAGGTTGCTGCTGCTGACAAGGTAAAAATGCTGGAAGAGAAGAAAAGGTGGGCCCTCCAGGGCCATGCTGAAGTCAATTTTGCTCTTGATACTCCATGTCTAGGACCTGTGGGCCTCAAGACATGATCTCTTAGTTATTCCTGAAAGTGGGGGATAACACAACCAACTCACTAACCTCATTTACTCACTAAAACTAACTCAACGCTTGGCAAACATAGTATATTTATTGCTGCTTTTATAAAAGGTTTGCTACAGCCATTAGGACTTTACTAATTGTTGATAAGTTACTTAATACTTAGGGAAAATTAGCTCAAAAACATTGTTCGATGATTGGAAATTGATCTACTTGTTGAAGGCTTAATTGTGAGATATAATTGCTGATTTTTCTGTGCTGATTTCTTGCAGCTGTTGCAAATTATTCATTGCTGATATACACTGTTTTACTGCTGCAATTTTACAACAACAATTAATTTGTCTTCATATCTAGTATCTAAAGATGATTCGTAGTTGATATAACTTGGTAATTAACTATTTTATGCATTGGAATGTTTCCTATTTCGCATGGGTTAACCAATTACCTTGCACAACTATTTTTACCCTTCATCTTTTTTAAGCCTAGCCTAACTCATTGAATGACTAAGATAGAGGGGCTATAGACTTGCCTTTAGCTTTCTATAGCATCCATTGAGGTCACTAGGGAAGCCTCCCTTGCGTTGAACCTCTTTCCTTCACTAAAACAAGGGAAGTACTTTCCTAGGTGACAATGACAAGTATTTCTAGTTGTTACGTGAGATTGATATCTTGTGGAGAGCTTTGCACAAGTACAAATCTTGTGATAACAATCCCTACTCCTTAATCTCTTTGTTCCTTTTTTATGAAGATGAAAAATTTATGCTTTTAATATCTTGAGAGATATTGCATTAGTGGAATTTTTAGGCAAAGCCATCCATGTGTTCTCTTGAAAGCAGATCCCCCCTTTCCTCTTACAATTTTTGAAGTTTATTTGCCAAATTTAGGGTTTGTTATCGCACAATTTGTACTTTCCCAAAGCCCAAGGCAAACATGATATTCTATCATTGTCACCTTAATAGGAAATCCCCACTTTTTAGGGATAGGCAACGTCTACCCCAGGAGAGGCGTCCCTGGTAACCTAAAGGGCTGGAAAATTAGGGTTATGGTCAAGATATATTCCCCCCTCTCATTGGTTACCAAAGTCGCTATGTCTGTGTCTAAAACATTGAGGTTAATGAAGTGCTTGATGTACCTACCTGAAACAAAATGATATAGCATGCATATACAATAATCCCAAGTACAAATATGATAATAATACCTCAGTAAACAATAGACAATGACAATAAGTGATAGCTGATATGAAATTGTAGCAGTCAATAAGTTTACAACAACATATTAATAAAATGCAACAGCTGCAACAAATACTCCTCAAGAAAGCTTGAAAATACAATGAAAAGATAGCATTAACTATGTAGAATGATAATAACTTGTCACAAGCAATTTTTGAAGTGATTAACTAACAATTGATGTCAATTATGCAGAAAATTTGCTGCAATTAGATGGCTGTAGCAAACATTTATAACAACATCAAATAAGTTAGTGATCTAGGCTAAAATAGGGTTAGAGATAGTTAGTAAAAGCTTAGGAGAATATTGTTTGAGTGTTTGATCAATCCTTCAACAAGAGAGAAGTGAGAACTAGTGCCTTTTAGGGCTTACGGAGTCAATTATATCAGCACAATAACTTGGAGAAATAACAATGATTATACTTGTCTAAGAGATAAAAAGGTGGAAACTTGAGGAGTAGCACCTTAAGTCCTCAAGCACCAAGATTTTGAGAGAATATTCAACTAAGGTGTAGAAACTTTCAGGCCCTAGCGATTTCTCCTATCCTTAGAGTCTTGAAATATATTTAATGCAATAGTAACTAGACAAAGCTTCTAAAATGCTAGCACTTTAGGGCTCTAGAAGTTTGTCTAGACAAGATCCTCTTAGGAAAAWTTTAGCAAAACAAGGAGCAAGAAAAAAACACCTTATATTTCTTACCCCTAGGGTTTCAAGCAAGCAATTTCATAATCTTTAATATGAATAAGTAAACATACCATAAACATTTAAAAYGAAATGAGAATTGCAGATTTACTTACTTCACCAAGAATAATCAAGCACAAAAACCCTAGATTTGCCAAAATTCCACCAAGAAATGATACAAAATACATCCAATCAAGTCTCCAAGAAAGTGTGCCTCATAATTTCAGCCAATAACCCTTAAGAGGGAGAAAATTTCAGTCTTCCCTCTTGTGACAGGTGAGTTATGATATAAAATGAAATTAGCCAACCATATTTATATGGGAAATCTCGGCTAATTTACCCAAAAGTTGTGTCTTTTCACAAAATAGAGCCTACATGTCAATTTGGCTCTTAAAATTTAAAATTGAATTATTTTCCCAAAATAAAACCCTAAGAGGGTGGCGTCATCCTTCCTAGGGTGACATTAGGCCTTCTCCATAAAACGTTGAGGTCATCTAGCAAAACGTTGGGCCTCCAAAGGCCCTCCATGCCACACGTGCCAGAACTGTAGTCTAACCCCTCTAAGTGTCAAACTATAGCCCTAGGTGACATCATGGGCTACTAGGGTAACGCCCAATACCTCCAAAAGCTAACGTCTAGGTGGGGAAGGGTGGCATCTCATCATCTGGGCCTACCAGGGTGCCTCCAAAGGCAACATCCTCTTCCTTCATTGTGCAAACCAATAATCACGATCTTGCCACAAGTCGGGGGTCTCTACATCCATCCTTGGGCTCCAAGCCCTCATGAAGGTATGAACTACAAGGTCTTGCAAAGGAAAACATATACGCCCTCCTGGGGTCCATGAGTCACAAGTATCATAACATGTAAGCCACATCTAATAATCAAACCACCCGAACATGTGTATCAAACCCCCCTTTTCAAACCAAACGAATGCTCAAGGACATTATACAATTTGTCAAATTTAGGTTTGGGAAGGGTCTCAAGGTCCAGGGTGTTTCCTAGGTGGAACCTATCCTAGTCATGTGTGTACATGAGATGGTGTGGGATGGACTTCTGGGCATGGGGTTCATGACATACAAGGGTTTGTATTGTCTTACCTATGGGTGCCTTTGTAGAGGGTGAGTTGCCCTTTGTCCTCAATGCACTTTTTCCAAGCCCATTTATCTGCGATTTTCTTCTTCTTAGCATTTTCTTTATTTTCTTTCATGTTTCAAGGAATTAGTTGGAGGCCATTGTCTTGGCTTGGTGTCTAGGTACGACAATGTCATTCACAAATACCTCGCGGAAATTTGAAGGTTGGCTCGTGGTGAGACCCCCTTTCCCTCAGTCATGCAACTGAGAACCACTACCCTGGCTTGGTGACCAGATGATGGTAATGTCATACTGCTAAATACCTATGATCATGATAGGTTGACTCGTGAATAGCCCTCCTATCCCCTAACTAACAACTTGAGTATTCATTATCATTCATTTTGTAAGTCCCCCATTTCTTACAGAGAAGCATTTCATCGCTTTCTCGGGGATCCCTTGGCGAAGCATCTCAAAGGTTTTATGATTGGCTTTTTTCTTTTGCCAGCTACTTTTACCCTTTGGGCCTTTAACCCCTTCTTCCCATGAGGTAAGGTACAATCCCTTCTTGGGTTAATACCCCTGAAGATCCCAAAAGGTTGTGGAGATGGAGGGAAAGAAGTATGGAAAGTGACAAGTATGGTAAGGAATGGACGATGACTCTTCAAGGATCCACCCAGTAGCAACCTATTCTTGAGGGCAACCAACTTAATAGGACATAATGACACCCCCCTAGGTTCAAATAAGGCAAAGAGCATAAATTCCAAGCAAATGTTCTGAAATCAAGAAAGATCTTTTGCAACATGTTCAAATGCTTCAAATATTAGAGTGACACTTACCATGATACTTGGACTCATTACCTAATTGAGCAATACCCATTTCCTTCTGGGGACTAGGCCGGTGTGGTGAATGCTACTGTTGGTGATGTGTAGAATGCATCAACGAAAAGAGGGGCCCTCCGGGGCTATGCTTTGTCCATCTGGCTCTCGGCACTCCATGTCTACAACCTTTGGGCCTTGAGACATGATCTCCTTAGTGACCCCTAGGCTAGGGGGTAACAGGGCTGTTGTGGTGTGTGTTTTACAACTCAATTAGATCTTAAATATTTATAAGAACCCTTTAAAGAAGCTTACTTGGCCCATGTTGCCATCCTAATACACACCTACAAACATGGAGAAGTCTCCAACCCACTTGGTGTGTCCTTGGAGGCACAAACCTGAATCCAGACCCACTATCACCTCAATCTGGACTCCTTTCGTATGGGCTCACTCCTAGGGAAGCCAATAGGGTAGACCCTATTAAACTATGTGAAGGTTTTATTTAAAATTCTAGGAGTTAATTAAATTGTTGATCGGTGTTAACCAACCCAATGACTAACAACTAATGCAATGTGCAATCTTTCAATGACAAGCAAACCTTTATTTATTAAACCACAATTAGTCCAATGCCTAAAGATTATCAAACTCCACTTATTCCAATATACAAAAGAAAGATAAGTTTAACAGAATAAAACAAATTAAGAAGTATCTACGCAATGAATTAAAAAAATAACTTTCTACAATTATTTTAAAACAAAGAATAAATAAATAAAGAATACTTGTGAATAAATCAATATGAATATTTACACATGAAAATAACTTGCATAAATAGAATGTAAATACTTGAAAGTAAATTGCAAGGAAATATAAATGTTATGCAAGTATTTAGGTTGCTTTTAAGTTTCCTTTTAGCTTAGTGGTTTAGATGTGAAAGTTGCAAGCCTAAGCTATGTGACTACCCCAAGCCCTTATCCCTTAGGCAAGAGGAAATGTTGGGTGCTCAATAAGAAAAACAACAAGATTCTCCCCTAGCTCCACAGGTCAAGTCCAAAGTGCTTGGGCGCTCAACAAGGAGGACACTTAGTGCAGTGAAACCGTCCCTGGCTTCAACCCCTTCTAGCCTCCACAAGTCACCTTATTTTAATGGCCAAACAATGATAAAAATGGATGCCTAATTAAGCTATCCACTCAATTCTTTTTCCTTTCTTATTACCCAAGATCCACAAAGTGGCAAGGGGAGGGAATACGGGGCAAAGGCAGGGTAATTTTTGTTTACTTTGCAAAATAAAAGAAAACTTTGACACTAACCAACACAATTTTGCAAGATAGTATAGCCACTCACATGCAAGGTGTGGGCAAACAAAAAATAATTAATTTAAAATAAATAACTTAAACAAATTAAACACACTACTTTGGCACAAGGTGGAGGACAAAGCCTTCCGATTTTGTGGCAAAGGTGGACAAAGTTAATTAATGGAAAATTCAAAAAATTATTTCTAATCCTAGTCGGCACGATTTTGCAAGGATGGCAGAGCCAAACACAATGCAAGGCATGGGCAAAAATTATTAAAATTATTTACAGATTTTAAACCTGGAAATAAATAGAAAGTGCAAGCCCAAGAGACTCTCTTGGGCTGCTTACAATAGCTTTAGAAAGTGAGAAAGAGAGAGAAGGGTTTTGCACCAAAGATTATTGATGTTCTCTTGAGCTTTTAGTGGCCAATTTTGGACAACACCTCCTTTTTAATGGTGAAAACCTGCATAAAACATCAAACAAAGTTTGCTGGAAAATGCTAAAAATCACCACAAAATGTTAGTTTTATATTAGCATATGTACATAATATTTACAGAAAAAATCTGAACTTGAAAATTGATTTTTTAGCAAGATTTAAGTGCAGAAAAAATAAGTCAATAGAAGACTGCAAATTAAACAAAAAATTATATGAAGCAAAATTAAGCTTTTCGAGTTCCTCCTCCAAGCTTTGGCAACCTGCAAATCTGGAAACCCTTGCTACACAATGAGGTAAGAAGGTGAGATCTTTTAAAAGGCCTACAAAATAATTTGCAAACACTAATAAAAACAACTCACATAAACCTATAACAAAGGTGGACAAAGTTAATTAAATGAAAATTCAGAGAATTGTTTCTAATCCTAGTTGACACGATTTTGCAAGGATGGCAGAGCCAAACACAATGCAAGGTGTGGGCAAAAATTATTAAAATTATTTACAGATTTTAAACTTGGAAATAAATAGAAAGTGCAAGCCCAAGAGACTCTCTTGGGCTGCTTACAATAGCTTTAGAAAGTGAGAGAGAGAAAAAGGCTTTGCACCAAAGCTTATTGATGCTCTCTTGAGCTTTTAGTGGCCAATTTTGGACAACACCTTTTTAATGGTGAAAACCTACATAAAACATCAAATAAAGTTTGCTGGAAAATGCTAAAAATCACGACAGAATGTTAGTTTTATATTAGCATATGTACAAAAATATTTACAGAAAAAATCTGAACTTGAAAATTGATTTTTTAGCTAGATTTAAGTGTAGAAAATTAGTCAATAGAAGGCTGAAAATTGAACATAAAATTATATGAAGCAAAATTAAGCTTTTCGAGTTCCTCCTCCAAGCTTTGGCAACCTGCAAACCTATAAACCCTTGCTACACAATGAGGTAAGAAGGTGAGATCTTTTAGAAGGCCTACAAAATGATTTGCAAACACTAATAAAAACAACTCACATAAACCTATAACAATACTACTACAGATTTATCCCTAGCAAAATACTTTGCTTAGGGTTCTTCAAGTAAAACAATGTAAAGCAAAAATAAACAAAACTTTGCAATATTACCTCACTAAGAGAAAATACCGTACAAGAATAGCCAAAAGCACCAAGAACACCAAGAGATCCTCCAAAGCTTCACTTTATTGCTCCAAGAAAGGTTACCAAATGGCACTAAAATTACAAGAGAAAAATGGGAGAGAATGAGAGAAAGTGGGGAGAGATTTTGGCATAATAGAGTTGCTGTGAAAAACTGATGTCAAAATTAGGAGAGGGGGCTTCCTTTTAAAGGATGGAGAGAGGAGAGACCCCTCTTGGATGAGTTACAAGTGTCACCCATCAAAGAGAGAGAGAGAGAACAAGTCAATGAGGGTGCCCTTTTAGGGTTTTGGTAGTGAGTTAGGGTTTGAGGGGTGAAGTGTGAAGGGGGAAAACCCCTTTCCTCTTGTTCAAACATGAGGTTAGTCTATAGGAAGGGAGAACTTAGGGTTTTGGACATTTTTTCATTTTAATTTTTACTTTCCCCTAATTTCATGAAGAAGGGGGGCACACTTTTCACTAGGGAGATTCACTTTTGGTTGTTGACTTGGTATGGGGGGGATTTCTAAGTGGATTTTCACTCTTCCAACATAGGAAATACATTAAAAATCATTTCCCCACCCTCTCTCATGACTTTAGACACTTTTACAATTTTTGTTTTTTTTACCTTAACAAATTATTTGTTGACTTTTGACTGACTTGGACTTCTCATGGACAATGACCTAGTGAAACTTGTCCAATTGAGCTGAAATTTGGTCCAAAGGTGTAGGGGGTCATAAGCCATTTGATTTGAGTACTCACACTCCTATATAAAATCCACAAGAACCAAATTTTTACATTTTTCATAAAAAATAATTAAAATTTTCAATTTACGAAAAATTCTAATTATTAAAAAATCCTATCAAAACTTAACAAAATTCCGCAAGACTCTAGGAGATGTCTAGCATGGTCATTTACAACTTCTTTAGACCTTAATCACCCACTGGTCTCGATCATTAGAATGCCTTTCACCACTTTGAAGGATTATTGAGTGAAAAACTTAAGAGTAATTAAAATCACTGAAAAGCAAGATTAATTACCCGAGGAAAAAAAACGCTCAATGAAAGGACTTCCCTAATGATGAAGTCCTAGGAAACTAAATAAAACTTGACCCATGCTAACATATTACAAAATTATCCCATGCAGGGGAGCGAACATTTCGTGGACACAAAAAGAAGTGTCAGGGGCAAAATTTCCCTGCTGAGCCATAAGTTTTCAAGCTTGTTGTACCACAAGGTACATATCTTCATGATACATCACGTTGACACCTAGTTGAAATAGGTGGTCAACATTTGGCTCCAGATGGGGACGTGTGCTTGATCTTTTGGAAGGAAAGCATGCGAGAACCTCAAAATCTACAAAACAAAGTTCTCACCAATAACCAACATAAGTACATGCATAATAAATGAAAATAATCAATGAAATGATATTGACAATAATCAAATAAATGAAATGACTATACAATGAACTATATACATAAATGAAATGATGACAAAACTAAAAAATAAAGGAGAAAGGTTAGAGATACGTTACAAAGGATGCCCTCATGGGCATCGGATGACTGTGTTGAAAATCATTTCAAGGTGGAGCCTTTTCACTGGCATATCTAACTTTATGTCGTTCAACTGGCTGAGATGAGTTGTCAAAAGACTTATACACTTAACCCTGTTTTCTGATGTTCTGACGTGAACCTTTTTTCTTAGTACTCAACCACTTGATAGAATCTACATTGAACCCTTTTTGATGAAGTTGCATTGGTGCCAAGCGAAAAGATTTAAAGTCTGTCAACTTTAACCCTTTTTTGAAAGACTTGGCATAATCTTCCATAAGGATGATATGTTGACTATTATTATCATCAATCACTTCCTTATTATCCCTATAATCCTCTACCAGGTTTGTTCCACTTTTTTTTTTTTATAATTCTTTTTATTCTTTTTATGCTCGTTCTATTTGTTGAAGACATCATCTTCGTCAAAATAAATGTCCACAATTTCTAAGACATATGGAACAGATGGCCCGAAAATCCTATCAAGCTCTTCCTGATATCTGACCGATTCATCTGAAAGCTGACGAACTAATGTTGATGATGCATTCCCAAATGACAAATCCAACTCTATTCCTGATTCTGAAGGAGTCACATCAATTTCCCTTTCACTTGATGCTTCTTGAAGAAAAAGACCATCAAAAGAATCCACGGTATTCCAAACATTACAAACACTTGGGAGTTCATCCTTAAGTTTCTTCTTGACATGTGTCATAAAATTAGATAGTATCTCATAAAATTCAATCTCTAGTTCATGATATACAAACTCATTTATAGGTTTCTTAGGATCTTCAACATGGTATTTCTTTCCAATTCTCTGTTTAATCTAAACATGGTCCCATCTGGAGTGGGAATGGTGGCATAAGTTAAATCCATTTGTATACTAATCCCCAAATCTGTTGTTGTTTTCCTCGAGAGAAACAAGCATCGGGCACATCAATCACCACTATATCTATTTCTATTTTTTTATTTTTATTTTACTGGGGGAATCGGCAACTCGCGGTTCTCATACTCGCGTGACACGGGGTCGATCCCCAGGCGGCTACCACTATAACCCCAGGTGCAACCACCCAGCTCGCAAGAATGGCGCACGAGTAAGTCCGGGTGAGAATCGAACATGAGACTTCATTTTTACAAATTTCCTTTCATTTACACGGCACTTGCCAATCCGTCTACACCCGTGCGGGCTATATCTATTTCTATTTAAATATCAGAGAAGGCAACCAAATGCACTTGTAAGTCCTTTATCAAACCATGCACTTCAATTGTTTTACTATCCATGGCACAAATGTTATGATAAGGCCTTGAAATCCTTAAATTTAATTGTTCCATTACTTTCTTAGTCATAACATTTGAACTTGCTCCAAAATCAAGCATGTAATTGTGAAGGAGATAATCATTCATAAGTAGAGAAAGAAAAAACAGTTGATTCTTTTCGTTTCCCCTATCCCAATTTTGCAAAATCACAGGTGCATCTTGGTAAGCTACAATCTGTGGCTTGTCACCATTACCTTCAGGAGGATGTTCTATAGCTTTGAGCAATTTCCCCTTTTGAGATGGGATCTTCATAATTTCTGCCACAAGGGCCAACATTTTTGCATTTTTCAACCACCCTCCTAAGTCAACAATTGATTTAGGAGGGGGAATAGGTGTCTTAGGAACACTTTCTTGTGGTCTATCTTGATTTTTTGTCCCATCTCTTTCATAAGTGAAACCTCTATATCTAGCCATTTATGATACTTTATGGGAGTGGGCTTAGGACCAAATTTTTTTGTTTCTCTGTCCACAACTTCATTCATGCAATTTACCTTCCTCCTATGCTCCATCAATTCCATCCATTCTTCATGTCCACATTATATTCATGACCAAACATATTAACTTGCTCAATTTCTGATCTAGAGGGTTCCCCTTCATTACAAATTTGAAGAAAAAATTGGCAAGTTGATTCTTCATGAAATTGCCCACAAGGTCTACAATATGGGATAACTTGGTGATCAACCGAGTTAGTAGACTCAAAATGATTTGGTGGCCTTTGCCCTTGAGGTGGAGGTCTCATTGGCCACTTATCATTTGGTTGGCTTATGATGGGGTCTATTAGCTTGAGCCCTCTCCATGGCCACCAACCTATTTTGCATGGCTGTCATCTGATTAACATGTTCTCTCATTTGATTAGCCTGGTTAATCTCTATTTGTTTTATTTGATTAGCCTGGTTAATCTCCATTTGCTTAATTAATTGGGTGAGCTCCTTGATGCCATCATTAGAAGATTCTTGATTTTCAACTTTCTTCTTCTTCTCGTCATTGGTTTTGGAAGTCCCCCTTGAGAAACCGGGAATATTTGACTTCCTAGCATCTTGCATATTCTTATCTATTTTGATAGCATACTTTTGTGCATCCTTTAGATTTGTTGGCTCTTTGGCCCTTAACTGATATCTTATTTCTCCCTCAAAGGCTTCCATATAATGAATTAAGATTGAAGCATCAAGAGGCTTAATAGTTTGAGGGAGGCTCTTAACCAAGTTGTTGACCGCCTATTCAACTAGGAGGTCAACTCCATGTGCCATGAAGTAATGCATCATCAGATGCTAGTATGTCAAAGACAGTTTGGTTCTACTAGGCAATTTTTGCCTCCAACACAAATTTCGTAAGCAGGATTACCGCACCCCTGCATGGGTTAATATTGTAATAAGTCTACATGGATCATGTTAGGTCAGTTGCCTTAGGGTTTCTTCATCAAGAGAGTTCCTTTCGCTGAGTGTTTTTTATTCTCAGGAGGTTAATGTGGCCTAACCAGCCAGGTTAATCTCCCTTGAGTTTTTCACTCCCACCCAATAAATCCTCCAAAGTGGTGAAAGACGTTCTAATGAAGTTATTCCTAGGTAGCTAGTGTTTAGGAATGTTGTAAATGACTATGTAAGACAACACACGAAAATTTGCGGAATTCTGTCAAGTAGAGCTAGGTTTTTTTTAAGGTTTCGAATTAATTAATTGATTAATTAATTAATTCTGGGTAATTAATGTAAAACTTAGGTCCCAGGATTTGCAATAGGGGTATTTGTACTCAAAAGAAAGCTAATGAGACCCCCTGCACCCGTGGACCAAGTTTCAACTCAGTCAGACAAGTTTTTCTAGGTTGTTTGTCCGCTTAGGAGTTTTTTGGGAAAACGACAATTTTAATTGCCAAACCCAGAACATGGGAAAATGTAATTTGTGTAATAATGGACCAAATCAAGTGAAGCAAGTGGCAATAATTTGAAGAGGGACCCCACCTAACCTACCCACACCCTTTACCCACCTTTTAAACCCACATTTAATTAAATTTAAGTTTTAATTATTTCCCCTTGTGAGTTCACATCCCCCTTCCCACGTGAGCATATGTGTAAGTCATAATTTGATGTAATAACTCATTTATATGAGTTATGGCCCCCCCCTTGCTTACTCCCCTCTCCTCCACGTACTCCTTTTCTTTACCACTCACTTCACACTCCCACTCTTCAACTCACGTGCTCATTTAAGTGTACGTCCCCACTCCCACTCCCACATAGTACGTTGAAGTTTCTGTTTTGTTGATGCGTGGGGCCTCCCTATCCTTACCCACTCACCTACCTCTAAGGAGTGTGGACTCCACACTCCCTCCACTTCTCCCTCACGTGGACTCCACATCCCCCTTACCTCACGTACTCCCTCACTCCCACACTAACCTCATGCTTTAGCTCAACTTACCTCACGTCACCCTCTAAATGAAAGTGGAAACTTCATGTTTTAACTTAGCCTTTCCTTTGATTAAAACGTAGGTCCATTTCCTCCACCAATCGTAGACCATTGTGGAGTGTGGCCAACACATCCTCTCATGCATCCCTCCATACTCCTCGCGCCTTTCCCTTAACACTCACGCCCATTTGGGTAACTCAC
>ML777951.1:420412-437719 GCA_009831015.1 Picea engelmannii
TGGCCGACTTCTTCTCTTGGAGGCTAATAACCTAATATAAATTATCTTCTTGAGTCGACAAGTCTTCTAGGGTTATTAGCCAACTCATTAGGGTTTCTTCTTGCTTCCCGGAGTATTCTATCCTTGTCAGGTTTACACGTGGATGTAAATACCTCCCGCAGCTACCATAATATCAACAATTTATCCTTAGCAAAATACTTTGCTTAGGGTTCTTCAATTAAAACAATGTGAAGCAAAAATAAACAAAACTTTGCAATATTACATCACTAAGAGAAAATACCATACAAGAATTGCCAAAAGCACCAGGAATGCACCAAGAACACCAAGAGATCCTCCAAAGCTTCACTTTATTGCTCCAAGAAAGGTTACCAAATGACACCAAAATTACAAGAGAAAAATGGGAGCGAATGAGAGAAGTGGGGAGAGATTTTGGCACAATAGAGTTGCTATGAAAAACTGATGTCAAAATGAGGAGAGGGGGCTTCCTTTTAAAGGAGGGAGAGAGGAGAGAACAAGTCAAGGAGTCTGGGTATGGATCTGGTAAAGGTGCTCTGTTAGATCAACTTATGAACCGACCGGTGCCTTGCTTTATAGACTGAAGAAACTGTTGCTACTACTAGGTCCTACTGCTATTAGATTTTTGATTGGAAGGATGGAGGAATGATTGTCTTAGACCTGTCTTGATTGCATGGTTGGCTTAGACCTGTCTTGATTGCATGGATGGGATAGATAACTACTACTTCGAACCTTAGAAATTAGGGACCTTATCAAACTGAACACAGGAAGCAACCACTCCAAACTCGGCTCACATCCTACGCCCTTTTAGGTTTTTGATAGTGAGTGAGGTGTGAAGGGGGAAAACCCCTTTCCTCTTGTTCAAGCATGAGGTTAGGCTATAGGAAGGGCAAACTTAGGGTTTTGGGCACTTTTTCACTTTAATTTTTACTTTCCCCTAGGTTCATGAAGAAGGGGGAATGCACTTTTCACTAGGGAGATTCACTTTTGGTTGTTGACTTGGTATGGGGGGCTTTCTAAGTGGATTTTCACTCTTCCAACTTAGGAAATACATTAGAAATCATTTCCCCACTCTCTCTCATGACTTTAGACACTTTTACAATTTTTGGCTTTTTTACCTTAGTCAATTATTTGCTAACCTTTGACTGACTTGGACTCCTCATGGACAATGACCTAGCGAAACTTGTCCAATTGAGCTGAAATTTGGTCCAAAGGTGTAGGGGGTCATAAGCCATTTGATTTGAGTACTTACATCCCTATATAAAATCCACAAGAAACAAATTTTTACATTTTTCATCAAAAATAATTAAAATTTCCAATTTACGGAAAATTCTAATTATTAAAAAATCCTATCAAAACTTAACGAAATTATGCAAGACTATAGGAGATGTCTAGCATGTTCATTTACAACTTCTTTAGACGTTAGTCACCCAGTGGGCTTGATCATTAGAACACCTTTCACCACTTTGAAGGATTATTGAGTGAAAAACTCAAGAGTAATTAAAATCGCTGAAAAACAAGATTAATTACCCGAGGAAAAAAAACACTCGATGAAAGGACTTCCCTAATGATAAACTCCTAGGAAACTAAATTAAACTTGACCCATGTTACCATATTACAAAATTATCCCACACAGGGGAGTGGACATTCCGTGGACACAGAAAGAAGTGTTGGGGGCAAAAGTGCCCTGCTGAGCCATAAGTCTTCAAACTTGTTGTACCACAAGGTACATATCTTCATGATACATGATGTTGACACCTAGTTGAAATAGGTGGTCAACAACCCCATAGCCCAACACAAAGATAAGGCACCGATCTCCCCCTTTCAACCACCTCAAAAATACATAAAACCATAAATTGTATTTCTGTTTTAAGAATCTGAAAATTATAGCAGTGAATATCTGAATTTTTATTGTTGTTCAAGTCACATAAACTCCAATTAAACAGCTTAAAACTTGACTTGAATTTTCTAGATGCAAAGCCCAGATTTCTAGCACATATTTCCTATTGGGTTTGCTTAAGTTAGCCAATTTATATTCCTGTTTTCTACCTCATTAAAAGACTAATCTGATCACAAATCTGATATATTAAAGTGTCATTCAACACCCTAGATCATATTTGCTCCAAGCCCCTTTGCTCCCTCCCTATCCACGATATTTTCAGCTTAGATTACTATAGGGATTCCCCCGTTGAGATAGAGCAAAGCTAACCTAAATAGAGACAAATAAGGCTACCAAAATGACAGTGGCTAATTTATCTAAGTCACCTTTGGGGTTTCACAATTCTGCTTCGGGACATTTACACCAAGTGAGAACCAGAGAGATAACAGGTTGTACTAGATGTTATGATTAGGAAGGTCTTTGCATCCTATCCTCAGTAAGTTGTACTCCATAATCTTCTTAGAAATGGCTTTTGTTTTTATCTTTAATGCACACATCGTTACTCCCTATCAACATTCCCAGTTGAAAGTGCATGTTGTGATATCTGCCTGCATAAATGAAACATCTACTTCCTATAATAATTTATTTATAATGTGATGTGTTTGTAGGTGTTAAATCTAGCCAACTATTTTGTTTGGGATGGAGGATAAACTCAATCTTGGATGGAGGATCCCATTTTGCATTTGGGTTGTATGTGAAGCAATAAGGTGGTCTTTTGTGAATCCTAAAAGCTAAAGGATGGCAATGGGGAAATTATCTTGTTCATTGTTTTAATTAGGAAAAATTGCATGTCCACTCATAATGCGGGTGAGGATGATATTTAACTGCCAAGCAGTTTGAGACATATATTAAAATTCTACTTTCTAATTTTTAGGGTATTTTTTAAAGATTTGATCTAAGGTTGCTCCTTGGGGTGTCATGTTGTGTTTTAACTATTGTTTTGTAAATAGCATATGAAGTTATCAACTAACTTGTGTTATTGGCACACGTGATTTGCTGGGTCAGTGGTGGTGTGTTTTCATCTATGCCCTATGTGTGGTGTGAGTGGACTCTTGTACAAACGATGCCTATGGATAGCTTGAAATCCATATTATGGTGGATGAAATTATGCTTTCTAATTGTTTGGGTATTTATTAAAGATTTGATCTAAGGTTGCTCTTTGTGGTATTAAATGGCTGTGTTTTAGACTATTGTTTCATAAAGAATGTTTCAAGTTATCAACTAACTGGTTTTAGTGATTAGTTGAGTGGTATGATTTTAAGTATGGCCTCTGTGTGGCATGAGTGTACTCTTATACAAACTATGTGTATGGATAGCCTGAGATCCATATTGTGGTGATATTGCATTTTCTTGTCTTGAAAAAGCAGTAACCCCAAAGCCTGCTTTGCAAGTTCACCTTGCAGATGAAAGAATCAGTAGATCTTCCTTGGTGCATGCAACAACTATAGAATTGTGTGCTTCCTTGCATTGCTAAAGGGCAGTTGCAGGGAGAGGATTGAAGTAGGAAAGGATCTGATTAGTAGGTTGCACACATTTGGTAACCAAGTTGCAGGTTGTGGGATATTCCTGTGGCCAATAGTAGTTGGAAACTTGGAACGTACAGTCCAAATGCTATGATTCCTTGAGTAACATGCCTAATACAAGATCTTTGGACTTCCGAAACTTTCCAATCCTTAAATGATTTGTTTGATAGGCCAACATCTTAACATCTGCTCGCAGAAACATTTGTCTGCTGCTGGATACAGGTGTCAGTCTGTTCTTGACATTAGTAATGACAATGATGTCATCTTTTTTTACAATTCTTTATATCGTGAGAGCAGTGGCCATGTGAGAAGAAGAGCATTTGCAGTCTATTTTTTAAACTTCCAAAGGAATAAACAGACATGCACACATGAAGAGTTAAAGAAATAAAAAGTTGTCAACTTATCTAACATATGGATGTAGTGATTTTTATTTGGTAAAACACGTCTGTTTTACAAGTTTCAATTCCGTATTTTAATTCATGTTATCTTTTATTTGAAATTTTATTACTGCTATCACATGATATTTCTTAGTTAAAGGAGACAGTGTCTTTCCATTATTTTAATTTTTAGTTTCTGTTTGCATCTACATTCATCTGTCCATGTCAATAATACAATAGTTATCTTATGGAGGTCCTTTTCAGACATTTTCAAAAAATAGTTCTTAATTTTTCTTCTTTATACTACAGGGATATGGAAGGCAGCTTTGGTTAGTGCATGGTTTCTTTAGAGCCAATGGGGGCTGCGGTTATGTCAAAAAGCCTGACTTTCTTCTTCCAAATGGATCTGAAAATGATGACCAACATATTTTTGATCCAAAGGCACCAAGACCAGTCAAGACTACATTGAAGGTGAAATTTATCCTCATTAAAAGAGCAGGGTTTTCTTCCATGCACCAATTTAGCTGTATAAACTCTGAGATTACTAAATCCTTTGAATTTCCTGTGCTTCCCTTGAAGCTTAATTAAGTACCATGTATTGAATCGAGTCCTTTGGAGCAAAATGCAGCAGCTACCTAAAATATTTTGGACCAAGTAGAAGCAGTAATTTCACACTTTTTGAAGATGCTTTGTGTAGAAAATTGTTCCACAATCCGGAGCAAATGCTACTTGCTTCCATATAACAGAAAAAAGTCATAACAAAAAGTAATGCAGAAACTAAAAGGACTCTGCAGTAAAAGGCCTGATCACATTCAAGATGTGGATCCTTGAGTTTGGCTGTGATTGGTGACGAGCAAGATAGCCTAAAATTGGAAAGGCAGAAATATTGAAAGAACCAACAATGCCAAGGGATCTTTAGCAGCTTTAGTTTCATTCTAAATACTCCATGAGAAATTTTCTGAGCCAGTTAGTAATAGTAATATTCGTGTGGATTTTGTTTTTGCTTTTTCTTTTAAAGATTAAAGAATTACAGAGGCCTTTCCCACTAGATCAATTTTTGATCAAGTTAGTTTGGTTTGGATCTGTAACCCTATTCCAAATGAAACGTCACATGCCGACCTCTTTTAACTTTTATCTGGGAGAGTTAGTTTTCCAGATTTTGTAAAATAACCACAGCATCTGTTGTTTGAAAGTGTTACTGATCATGTTGCATTTATCTGCGCAGTGATGACATAAATTCACATTGCTAGGAGAATAGATGAGTCAGATTTTTAGCTTATGCAGTATTGCTTAGATTTAATCTTTCCCGTATGTTTTTCATATGCATAGTGCGATTTAGAGCTCACTAAAGTGTAAGTTGCTTCGTGTCCTGTGATTGTCAGGTCAAAATATATATGGGAGATGGTTGGAATCAGGAATTCAAGAAAACACACTTTGACACCTATTCTCCACCTGACTTTTACACCAGGGTAACATAGCAACTTCTTATTAAGAAATCTTAATGGTGAAGCGCATTGAGGTCTTAAATGAAGTTTCCAATGTGGCCATATGCCTGACAAACTTAAATATGCAGGTTGGGATTGCAGGTGTGCCTGCAGATACTATCATGAAAAGGACAAGGGCGATAGAAGATGACTGGTTCCCATGTTGGAATGAAGAGTTTGTTTTTCCATTGACTGTCCCTGAATTAGCTGTGCTTCGTGTTGAAGTGCATGAGTATGATATGTCTGAGAAAGATGACTTTGGTGGCCAGACATGCGTACCTGTGGCAGAGTTGAAGTCAGGGATTCGCACAATTCCGTTATGCAACAAGAAAGGAGAAAAATACAAGTCTGTAAGACTTTTGGTGCGAATTGACTTCTACTAGCAATCATTCCTGCAGGGATAAGTGTCTTGTAATATATATATCCAGTTTTGGTATTGTGGTTTAGTTTGAATTTGGGCAGGGGAGATCTAACTATCTTTGTTTATTCCTTTTGTGAATATTTTTTGTAATAATTCTATTTTTAACATAGGATATAAAGGTCTTTGGGAGGTAATTTAGAATTCCTACAAAAGATGTTTGCTAGCCAAAATTGAGTCTGAAGCACTCACTTTCTGATGTGACTATTGATGGTGAGAATCTCTAAGACTTTTGGTGCGAGTTGATTTCTACTAGCAATCATTCCTGCAGGGATAAGTGTCTTGTGATATATATCTATGAATCCAGTTTTGGGATTCTGATTTTTTTGAATTTTGGCAGGGGAGATCTAAGTATCTCTGTCTATTCCTTTTGTTAATATTTATTTGTAATAATAATATTTTGTAACATAGGATATAAATGTCTTTGGGAGGTATTTTAGAATTCCTACAGAAGATGTTTGGTAGCCAAAATTGAGTCTGAAGCACTCACTTTCTGACGTGACTATTGAATCATCTTTCTCAGGGAGTACACATTACAATGGATGTTTATGAAATAGCAATGAACGGTACACTTAGGATTGAATTAGTTTTCAGTAATTCCTCGAGACTTGTATAATCCTAAGGAAATCAATACAACAAACAAAATACCATTGTAACTTGAATTAATATTCAGTAATTACTCGAGGCTTGTACAATTCTAAGATAATCAGTACCAACGATCAAAATTGCACCGTCCCAGCCTTTCCAAGGGGGTTCCCGTCCTAGAAGTGTACTTCAAAATTGCTTATCAAAATAAATATAAACTTTTGAATTTGCTTGTCATTTATGAAGGTACATTTAAAAGGAAGGGCTACCCTCGTGTGTCACGTCATTGCGTGTCATTATGTCTATTACAAAATTTGACAAGATGTGGTGTTTTACACTGGCCAATGCCTTCACACCATCGGCGTTGTATGGTTTATCCAAAACGTCCCAGAAAAATCTCATTTTCACCAGAATCTGGAAAAGGAAAAAATCAACAAGATGTAGTGTTTTACATTGCCAATGCCTTCACGCCATCGGCGTTGTATGGTTTATCCAAAACGTCCCAGAAAAATCTCATTTTCACTAGAATCTGGCAAAGGAAAAAATCTATTGATGGCATAGTTCTAGGCTGTTTTAGGATTTTTCAAGGTTCTAGGTAGCTTCAGAGACCCTCAAAACCTTTGGGGTGCATAGAGTGACTATGCCCTTGGAACTTGACCTGTAGCACTATGCTGGGTTCATAAATTTCTATCGGATTTTCTGCTTAGAACTTTGCTATAAAATGGTCCATTTGGGACAATTTTTATCCTACGCCCTATGCTATTACCCTCTCCCTTTGGTTCACACCTGCTCATTGATCATCATGTGATGTTTATTTGTAATCACCATTTAAGTAGTGCACAACTTTGAAGGGCGCTTGTATAGCCCACCTTTCAATGCATTCTCATTTACAAATTGCCCCACAATGAGAGCTTTCAGGGGCCCATGATCCCTATTTGACGGTTGATGTTTCAATCACCTACAAGGTAAACTTTGCATACTCTAGTCCCGAGGTTATCTTGGAAAACAAATACAAGATGTCTACATTGTTTTTCCTTCTGAGGTTAATCTTACTTTGCGGTTTGGGTTTTTTTAACAAGGGTACGAGAGATCTGAATTTAGAGCTTATGACCAATTCTTGGGATTTTATGCCTCTTTTTATTCTTGGTCAGCATCCAAGTTTGGAGATGAGGATAAGGGGTTTGAAGAGGAAGCATGAAATAGACGTCCAAATTTCCTCACGGGCGGCTTGGGAATTTATGGAATCGATTGAAAACAAAGTTTGAATGAAAAACATGGAAGGTGGGAATGGATTCTAAATTGAAGGGTAAGTAGAGTTTAAATTTTTTTATGTTTGTATTGATTTGTTATTCAAGCAGCGATTTGGTCAAGCCCACGAAATATACCAAGCCGACATTTGGGGAATACATCTTCTCTGCACAATTAACCCACTGTAGGGATGAGGAGTGTAGATATTGGGAAAACACAATATCACAGTGACAAGGAAACAACTGCAAAAACCAACAACCTTCTACAAAAAGAAACACTGATCTTATTGATCTGCTTGTTGATTACATTGAAGAGCTCCTCTAGTTATAATAGGCAGAGAGGAGACAACATTGATGAGGGTAGATGGAAGGTAGATGGATAACTCTCTCATGAAGTAATGAGACAAGTAGATGGATGGGAAATTTACCCACTCCAGTGATAAGTCAAAGAAGCACATGCTGATTATCCATAAACAACCAAGAAGGATGACATGTCGTCCTATCTATCCTAAGTAAACTTATACATCAACACCCCCCCATAAGTGCAACTTAGGGAAGTAAAAAAAATAAAAAATATGGGTCCTGGCTACTAGGCCTACTAAGGTACCCAATACAAACTCTCATAAGTGGAGAAAAGGAGAAAACCCACAGGAAAAACTCCTCGCGTAAAGAGAGAAAACAACACAAAAGTGAAGGTCTTAAGATAACCCCCCAGAGACAACTTCTTTGACCCCAAGCATCAATCGTAGCTGTAGAAAGCGAGGTGATGCCAAAGGTTTAGTGAAGATGTCAACAACTTGCGCTTCAGTAGACAAATATTCCAGGTTGAGAACACCATCCTGGATGAGTTGACGAATGAAGTGCATGTGTTTGGTCCGTTGATGTTCCACTGGGTTGCGAAAAATGTGTATGGCACTCTGATTATCACACCAAAGAGTGGTTGAACAATCTTGCTGAATGCCAAACTCTGTAAGGAGTTGTCGAAGCCAAAGAACCTCCTGACTTGCAAGAACTGCAACACGATACTCGGCTTCCGCAGAGGATAAAGCAATTGCAGATTGCTTTTTGCAAGTCCATGTAATAGGTGCGGAGCCAAGACAATAGACAAATCCAGATGTGGACTTTCGATCATCAACCGAACCAGCCCAATCAGAGTTAGTGAATCTCACAAGCTGAGAAGCACCAGAAGAGTACTGAATACCAAAATTGGTAGTACCCTGAATGTACCTCAAAATGCGCTTAACTGCCTTCTAGTGACTCTCATGAGGATCTTGAGAGAACCGAGAGACAAGTCCTACAAAAGATATGTCAGGACATGTATGAGTCAGATATAACAAACTCCCAATCAGTTGTCGATACAATGAAGGATTAACACGTGGTGAGGAGCAACTGGCAGAAATGGTGACTCCTGACTGAAATGGAGTAGGGGTAGGTTTATAATCAACCATGCCAAAGCGCTGAAGTAAATCAAGTACATACTTCTGCTGAAAAATGGAGATTCCTTCAGAAAATTGAAGAACCTGGAAACTAAGGAAATAATGCAGAAGCCCCAGATCTGTCATATCGAATTGTCCCATCAATGCTTACTGAATACTTTGAATCATAGATGAAGAACTCCCTATGAGAATTAAATCATCCATATACAAAACCAAAATCAAGAGATCAATACCCTGCTTTAGAGTGTAAACTGTAGGATCAGAATGACGGCGATCAAACTCGGAAGAAATTAGAAAACTATCCATCTTCTCATACCAAGCTCGATGAGCTTGTTTGAGACCATAAAGAGAACGTTGGAGCCTATAAACAAGAGAAGAATCCTACACAAAACCAGGGGGCTGCTCCATGTAGATTTCTTCATCTAAGTCACCATGTAGAAAATCACTCTTTACATCCATCTGGTATACTGACCATCCTTGGGAAGCAGCAAGTGAAAGCACAAGGCGTATAGAATTCATCTTGGGAACAGGGGCAAAGGTCTCAGAGTAATCAATCCCTTCAACTTGTGAAAATCCCTTGGCCACAAGACGTGCCTTATGCTTGTCAACAAAGCCATCTGCTGCATATTTGGTTCTATAGATCCATTTACAACGAACTAGCTTTCGTCCCTTTGGAAGAGAGACGAGATCCCATGTGTGATTCTTCATCAATGAAGAATACTCCTCTATCATGGCAGTAACCCACTCAGATATTCCAACAACGTCAGAAAATTGTTGTGGATCATTTGAGATAGTACGACTCAAGAAGGAGACACCTATTGTTTGTGATTGAATAGGGGAAGAGGTCGAGGCTGAATAGCTGAAATTAGTTGGCTCATAGCCATACCTGTCAGGCCTCTTCTTCTCATGAAAGCTCCTCCTGAGATGCAGTTCTTGATCAAGTTGTTCATGTTCTTGATCAATTTGTTCATGTTCAGGATGCTCATGTTCCATTTGCTGCAGGTGGTAGATTTTCTTCTGGTTGATGTTGAACTTCAAAAGGTTCATTATCATCTTCTAAAGCAAATTCAACACAATTGTCTACATGACAAACTAAAGATGGAGAAGGATTTGAAGTGGGGTTGAATCCTTCATCAAAACGGACAGCTCGTCGAAAAAAGACTTCTTTAGTAATAGGTTCAAATAACCTATATGATTTTATGTCCTCACAGTAACCAACGAATATTAATGGTTGGCTTTTCTTCTCCATAGATTTGCGTTTTTCAACTGGTATTAAGGCCCATGCTGGACTGCCAAATACTCTAAAAGCAGAGACATTAGGCTTAACATGGCTCCAAGCTTCCTCTGGAGTCTTATGTAGTACTGCCCGATGAGGCATCCTATTTTGAATGTAGTTTGCACAGTTTACCGCTTCAGCCCAAAAAGAAGGTGCCATGTTCTTGGACTGAATCATACAATTTGCCATTTCTTTTAGTGTTCTGTTCTTTCTTTCAGCAACACCATTTTGCTGAGGATTGTAGGGAACAATGAGCTGATGTGGAATGCCATGTTCTCTACAAAAATATGTGAATCTCTGATTGACATACTCCCCCCCATTATCTGTGCGTAGTTTCTTGATAGAAAGAGATGATTGCTTCTCAACAAAAGCCTTGAAGTTCTTAAAAGTAGCAAGGACATCACTCTTGTACTTAAGAAAGTACACCCAAGAGCGACGTGAGAAGTCATCAATGAATGTGAGTGCATACTTAGCCCCTGAAAATGAGCAAGTTGGAAATGACATGAGATCGTTATGTGCAACTCAAGAGGTGTTGTAGCATGCCATGCTTTTCCTTTAGGAAAAGGATCTTGATGTTGTTTTCCAAGGACACAACCTGGACAAACTCCATCAGTACAAGAAACTTTAGGAAGACCAAACACCAATTTTTGGGTGCTCATCTGCTGCAAATATCTGTAGTTGAGATGTCCAAATCTTTCATGCCAAAGATTACTCAAAGCATCAACATGTGCTATGAAGGAGGAACCTAAGGAAGACTCAAAGGAAGCAAACTTATAAAGTCGAGAACTATGATCTACTTTTCCAGATGCAACAACAATGTCTGCATTTTGTAGTTCTCGAATGATTATATCATTAGGAGAAAACTCTACTGTTTTGCCATTACCAGAATCACAAATTTGATATATAGAGAGAAGATTTGCAGAGATGCGAGGAACAAGAAGAACATCATTAATGCACCCTTTATTTAATTGCAATGTGCTGGAGCCAAGAACATCCAGCTATGTAGAGTCTCCAACTGCAATCTGTGAAATACTACATTCAGATGTAGAAGCCAACAACTCATGAGAATGAGTCATGTGGTGTGAAGCACCAGAATCAAGTATCCATCTATCTGAAGATGCATACACAGATTGAGCTGATAAAGCATGTCCTTTACTAGTAGAAGAAGGTTTTGGTACTGAAATCTTATGTTGCTTCATGGCTTCATTCAAAGCTTCAAGTTTCAACCAACACTTAGGTTCTACATGCCCAAGTCCGCTACAAAAGCTACAGGTGTCATTTGACTTCTTCTTCTTTGTCTTGGAGGAAGATTCACCGGACTTGGAAGATGGAGGAAAATGTTTTGTTTTCTACTCAGGCTTGGAGGTAAACTCACCAGTTGGAGCAAAATCTTTCTTCTACTTATACCGAGTCTTGTGCTTAGTTTTGGGGGTATGAGCCACAAGAGCCTTATTGTTAGAGCCAGAAAGAGCATCTAATTGAGTAAGTTTAGATTGTTCTCTAGTAAGACGCTCACAGAAAAGCTCAAAGGAAGACATTTTAAACTCACTTCCCAGTGCATCCATAGTAGAATAAAATGCAGAAGAAAATACCCGATAAGGACCTTTTAGCTTGGATAAAATCAAGAAGATGCACTCTTCATCTGATTTAGTTTTTCTGCACCCTTTTAACTGAGCCACTAGTAACCTGAATTTGGTGAGATAGTCTTCAACGGATGCATGCTCATCTGGTACCAGTGATGACAACTCAGCTTCCAATTGAAGGGCTCGAAACTCATTGATCTTTCCAAATAAGGAATCCAACTTGTCCCAACTTGCTTTTGGAGTTTTACAATCAACTATGTGGAACAACAAGCTATCTAACACATGCAAACCGATGAGGCCCATGGATTCATCAAGTTTATTTTGATAGGCGAACCTCTCGATTTCCTTGGTGAACATAGGTTGAGCCACGACTAACATCTGCCAGAGCCCTTTTGATTGCAACAACTGTTGCATTTTAAGTTTCCACGTGTGATAGTTATGGGGAGTTAGGAGATCAACAATCCTTAACTCTGCGATTTTCAATAAAGAGTACAATAAAACACCGGATCTAGGTGTATTATCTCAAAAGAGAATGGAAACCTAGGCTCTAAACAAAGAGCTCTAAACATATTTACAATATACATAATAAAATATTTGGATATCTGTAGGCACAAAGAAGGCCAAAACAAGGCAGAATACCGCAATATTTTCTGCTGACAAACAAGCACTGAATAGAGCACAAGATCTGTAGTGAAAGGATTTAAACTAGATTTTTAAATGCAAAAAAAAAACAATTGCAAAGAAAATCAGATTTAGAATAAACCCTCGATGTTGAACTTCAGTGATGATCAATGCTTGGAGGGACAATCTCTTATAGCTTTAATGACCCAAATTTTTGAGATTTCCTCCCAATTTCGTGAGGTCACTGAGCATAGAGGGCCGTTGGATGAGCTGGGTGCTTGTTGCTCCTTCGATTTCCTCTCGGTATTATGGATAGCGCCCACCAGATCGACTGGTCAAGCTGGGCCTTTGTTGGACGAATTAGATCTTTGCCAGACGAGCTGGGGCCTGTTGGGTGTTTGCTTGATGAGATGAAAAAGCTAGGCGTTTGTTGGACTGGCTGGTGTGGAGGAACCTGTGTTCAATGCAGGACCCTGAGACGTCAAGGGCGAGCCAAGCGTGGCAGAGGTCCCAAAAGACAACGATGGGAAACTACTAGAAGCAATTGTAGTGGAGAGCCATTTACGCTCAGCGTCTGCCCTGAGGTACGTGGCCACTAACTGCAAGATGAGTAATGATGGCCAGTGCTCTTCAGTGATCCTGGCCACCAGATCTTTTCAGATCTGAGCTCGTCCAGTCCACAAAAGAAAATCGAACTCGCCCAGCTCAAGTAGAGGAAAATCGGGCTTGCCCAACCCACGGTGAGGAAATAAACAAGCTTGTCCAACTCATAGTGAGAAAAAAAATGAGCCTGCTTCTTGTTGGTGGACATTCTCTTTTAATCTCGACTAGTGGATCTTTGGGAGATTAATGGCGACCTGGTGTTGCACACCACTGAAGGAGCAACACGTCACCAGGACGAAGAGGGAGGGGAATGATCGTTCGACCAACAATATGCATAGGAAAAATTCCGAGGTCGGAAATTTGTGCCCTGAAGCTACAAAAAAATCACTTCATAGAGAGAGAGAGTCGGTATGCAACGACAAAACCTTGATAGAGAGCCGACCTGCATCAACAAAACCTCGAATGGTTGTGCAACATAGAAATCAGACACTCATAATCAGATTGCTTTAATCAATATTGGGCAAGTATGATCTTGATCTCAAAAAACTTGCAAATCTCTCAAAAGAAAGGAGAAGGGGTTTGCAGAGCAGCCCTGATACCATGTAGATATTGGGAAAATACAATATCACAGGCACAAGGAAACAACTGCAAAAACCAACAACCTTCTACAAAAAGAAACACTGGTCTTATTGATTTTCTTGCTGATTACATTGAAGAGCTCCTCTATTTAGAATAGGCTGAGAGGAGACAACATTGATGAGGGTAGATGGAAGGTAGATGGATAACTCTCTCATGAAGTAATGAGACAAGGTCAAAGAAGCACATGGTGATTATCCATAAACATCCAAGAAGGATGACATGTTGTCCTACCTATCCTAAGTAAACTTATACATCAACAAGGAGGAGGATTAATTCTTTGATTCATTGGATTGAATCCCATCCACTTCCACATCAGACACTGGAGAATATGACGATTGTTTGAATGATGTTAGTTAATCTTAGAAACCACAACGCGTTTGAAATGGTTGCACTCTTCCTCGCCCCGTGACGACATCAACGACTTCGTCTTCCAAATACAAATTATGGAAGGGAGAACCTGGTTCGATTGGGGAACGCCGCCAATAGCTTCTCTCACAACTAGAATTGAACAACGACAGAGAGCTCCAACGAGGACCCTGACAGATTTTAGGTAACTACAGTTATGAAATTCACCCAGAGACTCAATGTTCAACCAATACTTCCATGGGTTTGCCAATAAAGCATGGAGGCCTCCATCGTGATGATCATGATGTGAGTCTTAGAACAAGGCAATGACTCCTGTAGGGAATGTGCAGATCCATTTTCTATGATAAGTTTTCAAGTAGAAGCAGCTTGGGGACACCTCCTACATAACGACTTTTGTCTGATGGTCCAAATCCAATGGAAGTGCAACACAAAGAAGGCCATAAGTGCATTTTTTATGTAAATTTGTCCAAAGGAATTGTAATTTACTAGAGTCTAAAACTTTAGCCATTGTATCAACGAAAGTAAAAGTGTGATTGATTGATCATATGGTTTGAATGTTTCACAAGTTGTTTTAGTGTCTTCCAAGCTTATGCATTTAATATTTATCATGAAATGCAATACATGGTCTAACATGCATTGTAATATTTCTTCCAAGCTTATGCATTTAATATTTATCATTAAATGCAATACAACGGCTAACATGGCTAACATACACTGTAATATTTATTTCAAATCTGGGGATGCCTCGATTTATGTGTAAAAGGAATAAACTTCAACTTCTCTTAATTTTTGTATTTAAGGGGATAATTAATATGTAAGAAGGTCTAGAGTGTAAAACTTATAAATTAACAAACTATGTTGCTTGGTTTTTTGATTTTATAATAATTTGATATCTCCTTTAAATTTCAATTTCCAACTTTGCATGCTATTTTTATTTTACTGTATGTGAAATGTGATTAAATAAAATTTACTAGAACCTAATTAGCTACTTTAAGTTAATTCATGGAATATGGTTAGCTACAACCCGAGTTGGTCTAATGGTTAAAAACATGTGTTTCCTTCTAAGAGGTCACAAGTTCAAATCCAGAGGGGGGTAGGGTATGTATACCTCCATAGACTTTACGAGTCAAATCATTGGGCAACGAACCTAAAGTCATTGTCAATATAAATTTCCTAAGAAAACCAATTCATTGTCAATGCTTATTGTAGAGTCATTGTCAATATAAATTTCCAATGTTCTACTCAATGAAATTGAAATTGTTGCCAACATAAATTTCCTAAGAAAACCAATTTAATGCCAATGCTTATTGTAGTGTTTGTATGGTAAAACATTGGTATCTCCACAAATGCTTAGATTAATCTTGGTATCATCATGTGGGCTTCAAGCTCTATGGTCAAAACATTTGTTTCTTTTGCTAAGAATCAGTGAAAGAAAACCAATGGCATTTATCAAACTACTAGTTCATCAAACTTCTAGGTAGAGCCTTCATTGGTTATGTTGGTTTATTCTTTCACTTCTTCTTGGGCTGACCCAGGTTCAAATCTCAACAGGTTTCCAACAAAACCCTTTAAAACTATCGTCCCTCATGGTAAACCAGAAGGCAACGCTGCGCACAGGGTGCACAACGTTACCCGAGATAACTTTTATGGGTAAATGCAATACTCAAGTGTTTGCAGTGTAGGAATGAGTGGGGATCTGTGAGTGTATTCTTTCTTTCTTATGCATTACCCTTGTTAAATATTCAAGTACTTCTATGATTTGTTCATCTTTAAACCTATACATGCATGCTGGTATTTCTAGTTTAACCATTCATTCATACGTTAATGATCAACATAAAGTAAACATTCATTAACAATCACACATAACACAAAGTTTATCGTGGTTCACACTCTCTTGGTGCTACGTCCACAAATATTTGGCTCTCTGCTCTTTTATTCAATCTGTTGCAAAATCTTGCACTGCGCGCATTACATCTTTAGTAATACAATCCAAATGAGGGTAAGATCCCTCTATGAGACAGACTAGATCACACCAGGCTCCACCGCTGGTGACCTAATCATCAAGGACTAGCTTTTTCAACTCTTCTACAAGACTTATTACAATTAACAACATAACCCTCCTTAATAATTTTGACTACAAATCTCTCTCTATAGACCTCCTAGGTCTTTATTTATACTACTCTATGGCTTATAACCATTACAATCTTTGTTAAAACCCTAACCCTATCATGATTAGGCTTGTTTGCCTTCGCGCCACATTGTTTTTCCTCTTGCATGTTGTTTTTCCTTCTTTTCTGCATGTTGCTTTCTTGCCACTTGTTGTTTGCGCTCCAACATTAGGTGTTCCTTTCCAAAGTTACGTATTTCCTCAAAATATATCCTTCTTCAAAAATAGGCATGTGCCCAAAATAAACTTCCTTCTCAAAATAGGCTTGTGCCCAACATGCCCCCAACACTGACATGTGGCTCGTCCTGAGCCACTCAGGTGGTGCGTGCTCCCTGAACAACGTCTACCAAGTTGTGAAACTTGTTAGATTAATAGGTGTGCTCATCTAACCATAGACAATATAGCAATATTGTCAGCCAACCATTGGCACAAAGGCCACCCCAGAGCACCTTAACCTTGATAGAGAGAATAATTCTGGAAGCAAACCCTAGAACTGATAGCCAACCAGGGTAGCATACCTCTTTCTAGAGCTAACATACCAGGCAAAAAGTCCAAACCATAACCAAAGAGAAATTCCAAGCCAAAATTGAAATGTTAGTTGCAACAGTTGTAGCTGCAAATCCTCTTCATAGTTGCTCACCATTGGTCTTATGCAGTTTTGAGAGGGAGTGTGACAAATGAGCTATAACACCCTCTTATTTATAGTCCTCCAAGTGACCTAACTAGGTCGACTTCTACTTCTGTAGGCTAATAACTCGATAATAAATATTCTCTTGAGTTGACTTGTCTCCTAGGGTTATTATCCAACATTTTAGGGTTTCTCTTGCTTCCCGGAATATTCTAGTCTCGTCAGGGTTACATGTAGAGGTTAATATCTCCCGCGACTATGTTAAGGTCCTAACCCACACATAGGTAGATCAATGTATTCAGATGTAATAAAGGTCAATATTAATAAGGCCTTTCAATAAAATAGAATAAGGCGGATGTAAGAAGACCTAATAGAAGCTTCCGCTTCTAGAAGGATCTTC
>ML777951.1:443638-458864 GCA_009831015.1 Picea engelmannii
ATGTTAAGGTCCTAACCCGCACATAGGTAGATCAATGTATTCGGATGTAATAAAGATCAATATTAATAAGGCCTTTCAATAAAATAGAATAAGGTGGATATAAGAAGACCTAATAGAAGCTTCCGCTTCTAGAAGGATCTTCCTCTAGATGCTTCTCTTAATAGACATATTTAGTATAAATAAGGGTCGAGGATATGAAAACCCTAGCTTGGAGATTATTGTAACAGAGCACTGCTCGACTGGAGGTTTCCCCCTCGAAGAGGCCTGTGAACATTGCTTTCTGAATCAAAGTGCTATTTCAGTTGTTGTTCTCATATTATTTTTGTGTTATTGTGGATGATTATGCTGGTTATATTACTGTTATTTTTCCATTCCTAGCATTTTATTTCTGTTTTGTGTATTTATTAGATCTGGTATCTTGCATACTACCATAATATTAATACTCCCTCCTAGCTAGGGAGGTATTAGAGGAAATGGTCTTGAGCACAAACAAACCATTCAACCAGTAGCATCATCATATCCACATAAGATATCTCATGGTCTAATCATGAACACCATCATCACTCTCAGTATCACCTAATAACATCAACTGCATAATCTCTTGAAGCCATACTCCATTTGAGTAATCAGGCATAATGTTGAATAAGTCACTCACTACATAGAGTGATACAAGAATCATTCTTCTAGTATGGACATACGTCCTAGAAGAATGATTGTCCCAGACCATTTTCCACAGGGAGAATGTCTATCCATCAACATACTGACTATCCATCTAGTTGGCTATCATCTCCAACACTAGTGATAGTCTCCATGGCAATAATTTTTTTTTCATCCAATAGAACACAACTGTATCTATCCATAGTAGTACACAACTACTACCCAATGGTACACAACTACTCCTAGTAGCACATGTCTACTAACCAGTGACACACAGTCACTACCAATGGATCACATCCACCGCAGTAACATACAACTATCGTCCAGAGACATACAATATCCCCACCAATCATATCATCTGATATCAACCTGCATAAAACAATATCATGATATAAATTGAGTCATCTGGGCCATTCTTCCACTCACATCTGTGAGATCTAGAAGAGCATCTTCCCTCAGAAAGTAAAACATCAGCCATGGACTATATTGACTATTTTTCTCAAGCATAGAAGAACAATTGTACCTGATTTTTGAGCCTGGACCATTCCTCCGACACTAATCATAGTGCAACATGGAGAGAATGAGTCTTCCCTAGGGAATGTCTGTCCCTGATTGTTGAACATGGACCATTCACCTAACTGGGACATTCCTCTGACACTAATCACAATGCAACTTGGAGAGAATGAGTCTGCCCTAGGGAATGACTACCCAAACCATTTTCTATGGAAATGACTATCCTACACCAACCTCCAAAACAGACCATTCTTCGGAACTGCTCACAACTGTGAACTTCGAAATAATTATTCCCGACGAGGTGGACCTTTATACTTGACCACTACTCAGAGTGATTTCCAAGAAGAATGATTGTCCTAGACCATTCCCCCACATTGGCCACAAGGGGAATCACTATCTATAGTACATCAAGAATCTATCGGACCATTTTCATTATGAAAATGACTTTCCAATTTGGACCATTTTCCGAACTAGAAAATGCATGTCTGCCACAAATCTCGAACCACTTTTCGAACTGGAAAGGAACTGCCCATCTTGGACCATTTCCGAACTGGAAAATGATTGTCCATAAATCAATAACATATCAATGCTCTCTCCCTACTTGGGAGTAATCACTTCCTTTTTCCAATAACGAAGTTGTCTCCACGAGCACCAACTTGTCTCTTAAGTATGCAAACTTTTCATCTTGGACAAAGGCTTTACCAAAATATCTGTTATTTGTTCATCCGTGGAGATATACTGGAGAACCACTTCTCTCTTCTGGAATTTATCATGGAGAATATAATGCTTGATCTCAATCTACTTCGGCCTGCCACGGAACACTGGTTTCTCTGAAAGCTTCATATAGCTCTGATCATTACAATATATCATGGTCGAATTCAACACCTGATCATACGGCCTAGAAATCAATTTATTGGTTTTGTACAAGCATCAGAAGCGACAATATACTCTACTTCTATAATGTTGATTGCAACAAACTTTTGTTTCTTACTAGTTCATGACATCGTGGAAAATCTCAAACTGAAACATATCCAAGTAACACTTCTTATGTCATCTCCACTCCCTACCCAATCTGAATCGATAAGTTCATGCAATTGTATGTCATAATTTAAATGTCCCACAAAACAAATATTCGACTTAGTATTCTCCAAACACATTAATGAGCCAATCAATTGTCAATACAGAGACAGATCTACTGGATTAGAGTTGCTTCAACTTCTCCAGATTTGTTATCATAGGACTTAGCCATAGATTTGCAATCCATCATCTTGGACTTCTGAGTAACCATTATGATACATTTTTTCTATCATAGGAAGTTTTCGCCACACTTCTACTGTATATGAGATACTTTGCATCAAGTTGATTGAATCCATACAAGGTCTTGTTCCATTTGCATACATGGGTCTCTTTCTGGTATACCTCAAAACCTTGAGATTTCTCTACATAAGCTTCTTTCTCAATTTGATTTATTTGGGGATAACAATCTTTTACATGTAAATTTCAATCCATGGATATTGCAAAAGGAATATCTAGTTTACTGGAACAATTTGTCGCCATACTCTTCTCCCTCCTTCTGGAAGAACCTCTAGTTTTGAATCTCGCAAAGCTTCCATTCATAAATCTTTTTCACAATTTCTTACATACATTATTCTTTATCACAAATTCTATTTCTTCTGCTCGATTGCTTCTAGTGGGTTCAAACCATGTTGGTAGTCTTATGATTCTCAATATAATAACTGGTTGTTCTAGCTTTTCTTTCTTTCTTGGAATCTTCATGTTCTTTCTCATGTTCCTCTTTAGATTTTGGGTCCATGGAGTCTTCTATAGATTCCATGCCCTTCCTTCTTGAAGATTCCAACTTCTTCCTTTCATCATAGGAACATGGATGTAGATGGACAACCAGGGATACTTAAGATTTATTTTCAAAGAAGATTTATTCTAGAGTCAAACTGAACACATGTTGCTTATCATGACTGGTACTCTCAATGGGAACACAGACACATACTTCATAATCTTCACATATTCTTCAATGGATCATATCATTTAGGATTAGCTCCCTCCTAATCCTTGCTTCATGCATGAATGCATACTCTTATTTTGGAATTCTATAATCAACTCCCTCCATCTAAGAGAGTCCATGCTTTCATTTGCATCCTTATTGCCTTTTGCAAAGTGTTACAAGTCTTATTATAATTTCCTCTTGATTACTAACTTCTTTCTAAGTCTCTTCAAGTTTGATTATGATTTTGGCTTATCCGATAGTTGTTACTTGTATAATAGATTCCTTAGGAATTTTCCAATGTACTTCATCTTCTTGTAGTCATCGTAATAACAATCCTTATCTTGTTATTCTTTCATAAGTATTGTTTCACTGACCATGTTTTCTTCTAAGAAATAGATATGCATGATATGTACATGAACTATGTAAACATGGTATGTACAAGAACTATGTTATAGAAGAATCTTGTTACCTTGACTAGAAGAAGTTTGTTTAGCTTGCATGGCTTTCTTTGAGGGTTCCCTTTCTTCGGAAACTAATGCTTTGTCTATTTCCTTCCTCTTCTTTAACTTAGGATAGTGGTTCCTGTAGTGACCATAGTTTCAACTATTGAAGCATTGTATTTTTGACATATTATTTTCTTGATTTTGTTTCTTCCTTAAGCCAAACTTCCTCTTATTCATGAAATTCTTGATTTTTGTTGTGAAGGCTTGATCATCATAGTTCTTTTGGGATTTCTCTTTTGCGTTAAACCTTTATTCTTCTTGTGCACAACAAGTTCAAAGTTATTCAAATGTGGGATACTCCTTTCTTGTGTTCATGCCTGCGGAAAATGCATCCCATGTCTTGGGAAGGCAATTGAGTACTATATTTACCAGTTCCTTTTTTGAAATGATTTCTTCAATAGCTTGTAGTTTATCTCTTAATTGAGATATTCTCACAAGGTATGATGTTATGCTATCATTATCATTCATTTTCATGTCACAGAGCTCATTCTCCATACTCATTACTTGTCCAATGTTTCTGACTGAGAAGAGGTTAGTTAGGGCATCATACATCTTCTTAGATGAGTCAAGATGAGATATGTAGGGTATCAAGTGGTATTCTACAGAGTCCACTATGATACTCATAGCGTTGATGTCATTGTAATTGAACTTCTCCATAACTACAATGCTCTGAGGTTCCTTCTCTTTTCCTGCTTCAAACTGTGGTTCCATGATCTTGCCTTTCACGATATCCAACACTTTATTCTTGACAAGGATGAGGTCAATCCTTGTCTTCCATGCTTTGAAGTTAGAAGCCCCTTCTAACTTGTTTGCTAACTTCATAGAGTAAGTCATCACTATTTTGACTTGGTCAACCTTTGAATTCGACTTGGTCAACCTTTGACTTTGAGAAAAAACTCAAACTTGACATCCTGGTTTTTTGAGAGTACCAGGAGGTGTGCTAGGCTAGGGCGTACTAGGATATCCATGAATTAAATCAAGCTCTTCACTTAAGGTGCCTTAACAAGAGGGTTGGGGTTTCATTGTTGCAACAAAACTTTGACTGCAATTGCAACTGTAACTGAGAAAATCCTCCCAATCTATGTTCCAGTGGTTAGACTGTCCGAAGATAGTGTGGGCCCATAACCTGTTAGAATAATAGGTGTGCTCATTTTTCCATAGAAAATATAGCAATATTCTCAGCCAACCATAGGCACAAAGGCCACCCCTGAACACCTTAACCTTGACAGAGAGAATAATTATGGAAGAAAACCCTAGAACTGATAGCCAGCCAAGGTCACGTACCTCTCTCTAGCACTAGCGTACCAGGAAAAAAGTCCAAACCATAACCAAAGAGAAAGTCCAAGATAAAACCGAAATTCCTATTGCAGTAGTTGTAGCTACAACTCCTCTCCAGACTTGCGCACCACTGATCTTATGCAGTTGTGTAGCTCCTCTCCAGACTTGCGCACCACTGATCTTATGCAGTTGTGTGTGAGAGAGAGTGACAAATGATCTCTAGCGCCCTCTTATTTATAGTCCTCCAAGTGACCTAACTGGGTCGACTTCTACTTCTGGAGGCTAAAAATTCAATAATAAATATTCTCTTGAGATGAATTGTCTCCTAGGGTTATTATCCAACATTTTAGGGTTTCTCTTGCTTCCTAAAATATTCTAGTCTCGTTAGGGCTACATGTAGATATTAATACCTCTTGTAGCTACAATAATATCAACAAAACTTTTCTTCTAATTTGTCCCTTTTTATCTCACTTGCACAACTTTCTCTATGAGCTCTTCTACCCTTTGCATTGCGATGTGTTACTTGAGAAACTCTGTGTTCTCATCATGATATCGAGCCATCCTTGTCTCCTCCTCCTCCTCTAGTTTCACAATTATTTGCACCGATTTCTCCTAGAGAGTTTCTAACTGGGTTTGCGTGGCTTGCTTATTATTCTACACAATCTTCAATTATGTCTGCAAAGTTTTCATCTCCTACGCTCCCTTCAACTGCTCTGTAATTCTCATGGCCTTTTGTCGTTGCTTCAACTCTTGGATTTCATTGTTGATTTCCTCCTCTTGTTGGTCGAGTTTTTGGAGCCTGTCATATTCCTCCAACGTCGTTCATAGTTGCGGGTCTTGTCAAAACGTTTTGTGACTTTTTCAGCTTCTTTATCCATCATTTCTACTTGCAGAGCTGCATGTTGTTCCCTTTCAGTTGTAACTTCGGGAGGAGTGGTTGGTGTTAACTTTTCTTTGAGTTCCTCGGTCTCCTTCTTATAGTCCTCGAGCGTCTGCACGATGATTTGAATTTGTTCTTCCACACTACTCACATCTTCCTACACGCTTTCTAGAATTTTTGTGAAGACTTCCTTCAACTTCTACTCCAATTTATCTATGTGTTGCTTCTCCTCTTGTGTCTCCAGCTGGACCTATTCTATCACAATTTCCAGTGCATCCTTTCCATCTTTGGTTACTTGCAATTTCATCACATTTTCTTTGGTTCGTGATTGCACTTCCTATGTGACATTACTTTTAGCTTGTATAGTGCTTTTTGTTGGTATTTTATCCAATACCAAATGTACTTTTTCCAGGTCTTTAAGTGGCATATTTTCTATGCCCTCGTCGACCTGGTTGACCTGCGACATATATGCTGTTATCTGGAAGCTCAGACTTTCTTGCGCTACGAGTTGGATTATATCTTCTTCATTCTACGCGGTTCTGTCCCTTACTTCTATTGGTCAGGGGATTGGTTATGCTCCCCTCTATTGTATTTGGGATGCTTGTATCTGTCCCAGTACCTACTTAATGTCAGCCAACTCGTTCCTTATCCTTCCTCTTTGGTTCTCGACCTCCTCATACTCATTCATTGTGAGGTCCTGCACCTTCTCTATGACTAGATCAACATCATCGTCAATGATTATGTATTCCGTGATTTGTTTGTGAGCTTTAGATTTCTTGTGTGGCCCACCTATATGTATGATTGGTCATTTGGGTGGCCATGTCTCTTGCGAAGTAGTTGTCGATGGGTTTTCCTATGTCATTGTGTCCCCCCTTCCTTGTTCTTCCTGCGTTGGGGCATTGTCCTTCTTTCCTATCTGCGCAACCTTCTTTGGGGAGTTTCCCTTCTTCTGTGGCGTTGTATTTTGATCAGGCTTCGCCTGTTGTGTTGGTTTCCTGGTCGCAACGCTTCCCCCTGCAGATGTCTTGGATGAACCTGCTTCTAATTCTTTCCCTTTTGGCATGTCCTTGGAGATGACTAGGATCTTCTAGTCATCCTATCAGTCTCTCATTGCCCATTTAACTTCCTCTACGTTGATTCATAATCGAAGTTGTATCCATTMTTTCTCTGGATCCCTACGTGCTTGGATCTACATGTTGTRTCGCGTAGCCTTAAAGTTGGCTATCCCCTGGTATTGCGTGACCAGTTCTAGAGTTATCCTCCATGTGTTGGCTATGTTGTCTTGTATGCCGCYGAGATACCGAGAAAAAGTGTTGTCATTACCACTTCTCCGCTTGGAATCAGAAGTGATTCCCTACGATGTGTATTGTGTTGCGCAACATTGTCCTACTCTGTCTTAGAAATACAAGTAGGTAGGATATTTCCATCCAATTAATGCTATCAATATAATGATCCAGGAGTAATGGAACTCGGTTCCCAAGTACTTTTCATCCTTCCATTCGTCTAGGAATAGATTTACTAAGTATGGGGCCCAATTGAGCATGGTGTTGTTTGCACACTATGTTGTTGTTGCGACAACTCCTACGGGGACCTCCTCATTACGACATTTTTGAAGGATTTTGCATGCCATTAGCTTCATTTCCATCCACGTGGCTACGTCACTAATCATTTTTATACTAATGTCACATAAGCCCCTTTCTGTCCCATAAGTTTTATTCATCTATTTTGTGAGGGCCTTTTCCTTGGTTTTATCATGCAGGTACTATGCGGGATTCTCGCCATTTGATGGTAGTGTTGTGATGAAGGAAATTAATTCCACATCGATTGAGACTGGTTCGTCCAACCACAAAATACTCCATGGAGGACTGCCAACAACTACTTGACGAAGTTGTTCACATCTTTCCCCTTCCAAAGTGGTGAATCTCCAACAAGTTAAGGATCCTTGTGTTTACTAAACTTGCCACCCACTGCTTTGGTTGAAACATTGGGTCTCCTAACAACCCTGTGCCTAGGCTCTCCATATACACCTGTTGTGTAAATTCTAGGAATTTTTTGGTGTCAGACATGTCATGGTCTGCATATCGTAACCTTTCGATGAAACCCATTAAGCTTGGTGTGGCCTGCACCTCATCTGGAATTCGTGGAAAAACGATCGAGGCATCAAGCTACTTGCACAATGACCACATACTGGGTTGTTTCCCCTTTCTTTGTGTTGGCACGCTAGATGTCCCGACCTCTGGTTCTCCTTCCTAGCCCAACTCTGGTTTCCCTGTGATATCTTCGACATGCACTTCCTACTATTGCACATAACCCCCCATAGGTTGTGGTCTTGGCTGGTTAGATTCGGTCATTTCGCTATCACCGCCATTTGTTTTGTGGGCTTCTTCAGCCCTGGAAGGTTGTTGTGGGTTGTCTGTTGCTAATAGGTCATGGCCCTATGCACTATTGTGTGAATTGATGTCCATCCTGACCATATTCGAGGCCTACCCTTCTTCCTCTACCAGTGTGGTGCTCACTGGTTCGACCTATGGTGAAGGAATTGCATCGACATCGATGATTCCCTCTATCTGTATAAACTCTTGTTATGCCTCAACAATTTCCTGTAGTGACCTGTGGCTACTGCATATTTTTTGTGTTGTTTGGCTAGATGCACCGAACTTTGGAGGTGCCATCGTGGGTAATTCTCCCTTCCCCGATTTATGAACTCTCCTATTCGCCTCATGTCTTTGTGCTCCTTAGCTTCGTGGGTTTGTAAATGAATAATATGTTTCGTTTGGCCTGCGTTTTCGTTATATATGGGGTGTCATAAGTGCCTTGAATATTCTCGGAGACGCTTCTTTGATGGTCATTAATGCATTAAATCTTGTCAATCACGCTTCATTTAGTTTCATAAATTCTCAATTTGCTTTTTTTTACTCCAACGACCGGTTTTTGCTTTTTCGACCGTTGGTTCGTTTTCTGGTGCGCTGCAATTTTTCGGTGTGTTGTACGTTTCTTGCTATAAATATTTCCCTAGTATGCTATGTTTTCTTCCTGTCAGACATATGCTGTGTGCGATTAATTTTTCTTTTTGTTGCACTGATTCCATTATTTGTTGCGCACGATATTTCCCAATATTTTGTATTTCTTTCATTTTTTACTCTTTTCTTCTTTTTCTACTTTTGTCTTCCTTTTTATGAGTTTTCTTTCCTAATATATACTATAGTACACTATATACATGACTTTATTACTTCGATGTACCTTTTAAGAATTAGTAGGTCGATTGTCCATGTACAATTTCAATCGACTACCATTGATCATTCCTTTCAACTTCGTTCTTCCCAAGTCTTTCAGTTGCATAAATACCCCACATGTGACAGTCTTTACTTCATATGGACCTAGCCAATGAATTCTATGTCATGCTCTAAGACAAAGCCCCATGATATGTATAAAACCCCTTATTATGCCCTAGATATTGAATTATTACATTTCTAGTAGGTTGGATAGAACCCTTCTTTGCACCCTTTCATTGTAATTGTAACCATTGTATCCTATATATATCAAGGAGATCTAGTATTAGGATCATCTTATATCATATCATATTGTGTTCTAAAGTCTATATACTGTAAAGGAGGTTTCCCCCTCAAAGTGGACTGCATTTTATTGTTTTCTTATCATTTTTAAGGCGTTGGGTTATAACATTTGGTTTCAAAGCTCAAGGTCTAGGGATTTCGCTACTGCATCTGAGACACCTTGGAAGTTTCACTATAACATTTTTTCTATGACGTTTCAGAAGGAACCCCTTAGAGGATATTTAGTAGACGAATCAAGAGAGGAAATATCAGAGAACTATAGAATAAAATTTCAGAACCGAAAGGGCCAAAATTTTAGAGATACACCAGAAGAAAAGTTAGCCAAGAGGAGAAACTCCAAATTAAGGTTTTTAAAGGTACGCAACTTATAATTGGAATAATTATGTTTGGAATATTTGTTTTGGGTGATTTGAAATTTGTGGTATATATATATATATATATATATATATATATATATAATAGATGAGTATTATTATTACTATTACTCCATATGGGTCCAAAAAAGGTGACAACACCTATTAAGCCTCATGAAGTCTCATCTATGACTCAAGAAGAAAATGAGGACATACAAAACAAGTTGTCCAAATTGGAGGAACAAATTCAAAATATGAGTGAAAAGTCTAATAATTGGGTAAACTCACAAAGACAAATTCAAGTAATGGAAGAAAAGATGGTTGGCATGGAAAATAATATGGATGATATGGAAAATAAGATGGAAGAAAATAAGAATGACATAAAAAAAGAAATACAAAATTCCATGAAGGAAATGCAAAGTATGTCTTCCCTAATATCTCAAGCTATATATGGGAGATTACCTAAAGGAGACATCAAAATGGAATGGACTCATGAAAATAAAGGTAGTACTCATGTTGAACAAGCTGCCAATAATAAGCCATTTAGTGAATCTAACTCTAATTGTGGAGTTAATTCTAGTGGGGGTCATAAATTCAACTTTCCCAAAATTGAATTAAAGAAGTTTGATGGTACAAATGTATTTACTTGGGTGAACCAAATAGAGCAATATTTTGAACTACATAATATTATGGATGATAAGAAAAGGATTCACATAAAAACCTTGAACTTTGAGATAAAACCATATCAATGGTATCAATGGATAGTGAAAAGGTATCCCCCTTTATATCACTACACTTGGGGTTTATTTACAAGAGACTTAGAAGCACAATATGAGAAATTTTGGGAACAAGACTACTTCAGTCAATTGGCCATAATCAAGCAATTGGGTGATATTGAAGAATAAAATTTAGAATTCTTGGTACTGGCCACAAGGGTGGATAACCTAAGTGATGAACACTTGTTGGAAGCTTACATGGGTGGATTAAAAGAAGAAATTAAACATTAACTTTTCTTAAGACAACCTACAAGTATTATGGAAGCTATGCAAAATGCTCGTCATATTCAAGATAAAAATAAGGCTACACACAAGTATAGAATTGGAGGAAGATATCGTTTTGCAGGTTATAAGACCACCATATCTCAACCAACAAGGTTTACACCTCAACAAATGGATGAAAGAAGAGCAAAAGGACTATGCTTCAATTGTGATAGCGAGTACAATAAAGAGCATAAATGTGGTGAGAAGAAATTATTCTACATAGACTGTGAGGAGGAAGAAGATAGTGTACCTAAACCAACAAGTTTGACACCTCAACAAATGGATGAATGGAGAGAAAAAGGACTATGTTTCAATTGTGACTGCAAGTACAGTAAGGAGCATACATGCGGTGAGAAGAAATTAGTCTACATAGACTGTGAAGAGGAAGAATATCAAGAATTGGAACCATCACGAGACCCAAATATAGAAGAGACTACCCCAACAATATCGTGTCATGCTTTGGTTGACATCACTACTCCACAAACCCTCAAGATACAAGGATGCATCAAAAAGAAAAAAAATGTAACATTATTGATTGATTCAGGTAGCAAGCATAATTTCATCAATTACAAATTAGCAAAAGATCTCAATTGTTTTGTATATCCTGCACTAGAGTTTCAAGTAATGATTGCAGATGGAGGTACCATAAATTTTTCATGGAAATGCCATATTATTAAGCTTAACATGGGTGAGTATTTTCTGGGTAGCCCCATTATTTCCATCCAAATGGGGGGTGTTGATGTTGTATTAGGAGTCCAATGGTTGCAATCACTGGGAATAATGGCCTTTGATTTTCAAAACATTTTTATGAGATTTTCCTCAAATGGAAAGGAAATTGAGCTTAGAGGTATCCAAGGGAAACCCTCTAAAGTGTTAAGCTCTAATAGCATAGAAAAATTACTCAAAAATGGACACTAGGGTGTAATTGCACAATTGTGCTCACTTGATGTTCAAACATCTATAGCCCCGACTCCATCAAATCTCCAAATAATTATCAACAATCATTCCAAGGTATTTAGTGAAATTCCTAAGGGTATTCTACCTACCCAAGACCATGACCATGCTATTCATTTGCAACCAAGAAGTGTACCACCTAATATTAGGCCTTATAGGTATCCACATGCATAGAAGAATGAGATTGAACGCATGATCCAAGAAATGTTAGAGGCTGGCCTCATTCAACATAGCCAAAGTTCTTTCTCTTCACCAGTGGCGTTGGTTACAAAAAAGGATGGCTCATGGCATATGTGTCCAGATTATAGACAACTCAAAAAAATGACCATCAAAGTTAAGTTTCATATCCCTATCATTGATGAATTATTAGATGAATTACATGGACCACAATTCTTTACTAAGTTGGATCTTTGTTCGGAATATCATAAAATCAGAATGAGACATGAAGGCACTCCTAAAATAGATTTTAGAGCACATGAAGGTCATTATGAAATTTTGGTTATGCCTTTTGGACTGATTAATGCACCGTCAACATTTCAAAGCTTGATGAATTATATTTTCAAGCCCTTAGAAAATTTGTGTTAGTATTTTTTGATGACATACTATATACAACAAATCTTGGGAAGAGCATGTATAACATGTTGACAAAGTATTGCATCTATTGGAAGAGCAAAAAATTTATGCAAAGCCTTCCAAGTATGTCTTTGGGGTTCAAGAAGTGGAATATTTGGGTCATATTGTATCTCATGAAGGTGTAAAAGTGGAACCTAACAAAATTAAATCTATAAGGGAATGACCAATTTTCAAAACCTTGAAGAAACTTAGAGGATTCTTAGGATTGATAGGATATTATCGTAAATTTGTCAAGAACTATGGTCAAATAACAACACCTCTAACAACATTATTAAAAAAGTAAGCATTTTCTTGGAAAGAAGAAGAAACCAAATCTTTTGAAAAACTGAAGGAGGCTATGTGTACAACTCCCGTCTTGAGGCTATGTGTGGAGTGTGATGCCTCAGGCCATGGAATTGATGCAGTTTTAATGCAGGAAGGAAGGCCCATTGCCTTAGAAAGCAGAAAACTTAAAGGAAAATACTCATTCAAACCCATTTATGAAAAAGAAATGTTGGCCATAATAAATGCAGTTTAGAAATGGTGCCCCTACCTAATATAAATACACTTTAAGGTCAAAAACAAATCATGACTGTTTGAAGTACTTTTTGGAGCAACGATTGTCTTGAGAAGAGCAATAAAAATGGGTTACAAAGATTTTGGGTTATGAATTTGAAATTATATACAAAAAAGGAAAACATAATGTTGTGGCAGATGCCCTTTCTAGGAAAGAAGAAACAAGAGGTTCACTATGTGATATTTCTAGTCCGCAATCAGATTGGGTGGAAGAACCCCGGATAGAATGGAATCAAGATTAATATGTATGCAAGATCATTCAAAAACTACATGAAGACCCCAATTCAGTAGAAACGTTTGTATGGAAGAATGATTTGCTATGGTCATGATCGCCTATACTTATGTAATAATTCCCAACTAATACAAAAGACCCTTCTGGAATTGCACACTTATCCTATAGGGGGACATTCAAAATTCTTGAAAACATACCACAAGATCAAGAGGGATTTTTTTTGGGAAGGTTTTAAAAATTGATGTTCAAAAGTTTTTCTCATAATGTTTGGTCTGCCAATAGAATAAGGGAGAGACAATCAAGACTCTAGGTCTCCTACAACCATTAGCTATACCAAGCCAACATTGGGAAGAAGTTTCCATGGATTTTATTACAGGTTTACCAAAATCAGAAGGAAATACCGTCATCATGGTAGTAGTGGATCAACTAACAAAGTATGCCCATTTTTTTTTATCTCTTTCTCATCCTTTTAAAGAAAGCACAATAGCAACAACATTCATGGAAACAATTCAAAAACTACATGGATTCCCCAAGATTATTGTAAGTGACAGAGACCCAATTTTCACGGGAAAATTTTGGACTGAATTATTTTCTTGTTTTGGTACTCAATTGGCTCATATTTCATCTTACCACCCTCAATATGATGGGAAAACCGAGATTGTGAATAAATGTCTAGAAGGATATCTTTGTTTCTTTGCATCCGATAAACAAATAGAATGGGTCAAGTGGTTTCCCTTAGTGGAATGATGGTACAACACATCCTTCCATACTTCATAAAAAATGTCCCCATTTATGGCACTTTATGGATATCATACTCCATCCATCACACCACCCTTGAAAGGGAATAAAAAGGTTCAAGCAGTGGAGGAACACATAGGGAACCAACAAGAGGTCCTAAAATTGTTGAAGGACAACTTGGTTATGGCACAAAATAGGATGAAACAACAAGCAAATCAACATCACATGGAAAGGGAATTTGAGGTGGGGGATTGGGTATTTCTAAGGCTACAACCATACAAACAAATGTCCCTAAAGAAAGAAAAGAAGGGAAATAAACTATCACCCAAAGATTATGCATATAGGAAGTATGGCTTACAAATTTGAGTTATCTCCATCTTCATGTGTACAATTAGTATTCCATGTTTCTTACTTAAAGAAGGTCATCGACAACAAGATCCTAGTCCAAACAAGTTTACTAGAGCTCAATGAATAAGGGGAAATCATACTAGATCCATAAACAATCCTTGAAACGAGAAATAAGCAACTGAGAATTCGAGCAATTACAAAATACCTTGTCAAATGGAAGAACCTACTAGTGGAAGAGGCGACATGGGAATATGAGTTCTTCATGCAGAAGCATCCATGGTTAGACAAGTGTTGACGACAACACTTGTTTGAAGGGGATGGTCATGTTAAGCCCTAATACAAAGCCCCACGATATGTATAAAAACCCTTATTATGCCATAGATATTGAATTATTACATTTCTAGTAGGTCAGTTAGAATCCTTGTTTGCACCCTTTCATTATAATTGTAACCCTTGTCTCTCTCTCTCACACACACACACACACACACACACACACACACACACATATATATATCAAGGAGATCTAGTATTAGGATCATCTTATGTCATCCTATATTGTGTTCTGAAGTCTATATAATGTAAAGGAGGTTTCCCCCTTGAAATGGACTGAATTTTATTGATTTTTTTATCATTTTTAAGGCGTTGGGTCATAACATTCTAAACTTACCAAGGTGTTGGAAAAATTTTCTATCATAGAGAAGAACTAGTTCTCCCTCCTTAAAACTCTTATTTTTAATATGTATGTCATGCCAAGATTTGTCTCTCACTTTCTATACTTCCTGATGAAATCCTGCCAGAATCCTATCCTCTTCCATTTCCATTAGTTGACTTAATCTCTCATGTACTGCATCTCTTTCTATCATGTAGGTAATTGCTTCTACGCGCAGGTTGGGTACCAAAAATTCTAATGGCACCACTGCTTCCTTCTCATACACCAATCTGAATGGTGTCTGTCCTATCAAATTCTT
>ML777951.1:466602-484590 GCA_009831015.1 Picea engelmannii
AAATGTACTCTACAAACCTTTCTCCTTCTGAAGGATCCAATGGTGCAATGACTCTATATTCGCCTGATTCAAAAGTCATTTTTCTTGTCTTCAGGTTGATTATAGCCTGGTTATTAAATTCCCAATCCAGTCCAAGTAATGTTGGGTAAGGTGTCATGCCATCCACTATATCTATCACTTCAAAATATGCCATAGTGCACACTCCATCCAAATCTACTGTCACACATTTAAGTTTTCCAATAGGTAACACTCTGTGTTGATTTTCTAGTTTCAATTGGACATGTGAATAGCCTAAGGTAGGTTCCCCCATACACTACCACATCTTCTTAGGTAAGACATTTACTTCATAGCGTAAATCCATTATAACATCACCCATATTGAAATCCCCAATGTTGGCATTCAATCTGAATTCTTTGCTTGTCCTTCTTCTTGTATGGAGATGATTAACTATTTTCTGTTCTAACTTCCCTTCCACCTTTGTGTTACATATTTCTAGGATATATTTTAAGACCTTAATAGATGATGGGTCATTCAATAACTTAGCACATGATTGCAGAAAAGTATTTATGGTACTTAATTTCTCTAGAGGTTGTTCTTTATTGGTATGGTCCATTGAGAATGACATCCCATATATTGGTGGGTTTTGAGGTTGCTGCGTGACTGATGTAGATGCAACATTCTGCTTGAGACACTGATGCCTGGCTTCCTTTAATGTTTCTGTTTATTTATGTGCGTCAAACTGATTTTTTGGCTCAATGTTATTCTTAAACCATTGGTGTTGATCTGGATCTCATGGCACTACATCAGTTCCCGTCTTGGCTCCTCCTCCAGTCTTCTGTGTCATGATTTGTTGCACGACAATACATACATGTCGTTGGTGGGAGTGGAAAATCCATTGCAAAATGTCCTGGTTGTTGGCAGTTGTGGCACACTACTGGTCCTCTACCTCATCCAAATCCTCCTCTCCCTCATCCTCCACCTCTATATCCACCTCAATGTCTGCATGGTGCATTTTATCAAGGTACCTAATTATACTGTGCGGGATTATACTTTGGTTGTGCATTATTATACTGTGGCTACGCATTGTTGTATTGTTGTATGGTGGTAGTATCTTGTTGAAATGAGATACAACTTTTCATTTCATCATTTCTAATTGCACCTTATAAGTATCCGAAGTTATTTCTCTCATCAACTCCATCGTTCTACAATCCTTATCATCATGACCCATTGATTTGTAAAAATTGCAATATGAACTTTTTGGTATTGTTTTATATTTCTGCATCAGTTGACAATGATATGGATCATGCCCATGTGTCTTACAAATCTCACACCATTGTCCTCCTGTTGGAAATGTGTTTGGAACCCCTGTCCCCATATACTGCGCAAAATTTGGACATTCATTCTTATGGTGTCCTTCTGTCTTGCATAGGGTACACCAAACAACTTCTCTTTTCTCTTTACCCTTATTCTGGTTAAGTTGAAATGTTGGATTCTTCAAATCCTCCTTCATCTCCTCTATTGCTGGATTTGTTTGTTGATATTGGTTCTCTTCCATTTGTAAGGCTGTTTGCAGAGCCTCTGCCCGAGTTTGGAACTTCTGTTGTATTAAAGAGTATTTCAAATGTGGTAATAGGGATTTCACAAATAAGTGCCTATGTTGCATATTAGTAATTGCATATTTCAACTTACCCTTCAGTTGTTTGAACCATTGATCAATCTCCCAAATAGACTCACTTGTTTTCTGCATGATTTCAATCATTTCATTCATGTACTGGTATTCTGAGCCAGGCTTATGAAATTCGTTTACCAGTAGTTTTTTCACGCATGTAATAGTACTTGGTATTCTATGTGGATTGTTTACATCTAGTCGCATATACCAATACAGTGTGTGGTCTCTTACTATGATTGCTAACTATGTGAGCTTTGTATCCTCATCTGTGATATGCTTTTCTTCCTAGATCTTCTCACAGATGAGTAAGTGTTTTTCAGAGTCCTCTGATGCTTCCCCCCAAAATTATGGTAATTTGATCGTGTGATCATGTCCTTCCATTTTGAGTCATGTTGAACTATTATCTTCACATGGTGTATATAATTGAATGTTACTTCTTGAAATGGCTCCTCCAGTTGATGCTCCTTGATTGAATGTGTGTCCTATTGTCTTTCTTTCACTAAAATTCAGTTGTCTAAATGTTGGTGTTCTTTTTGGTGTATTAGTCGCACATGGGATTGTAGGTTCCACACCGACAATGATTTGGATTGAGTTCTTCCTTTTGTCCCTGACCTTGGACCTCTTGTTTTCCTTTCATATGTTGTGCACAGGATTTCATCAATCTTCTCCATATCCCAGAGATCCTCTACCTCTTCTTTATCGCTCGTCAAGCCCTCTCTATCAACTATGGCTTTCTTCTTATTATTCATTTTATGTTGGTAGGGTATTCCTCTGCGCGTCTTTCCATCTTCTTTCATTATCCTCTTTATATGATCTTCATCCATCGTGGCTGGGTCCATGTCCTCCTTATTCTTTCCTTTAGCCATCTCATTTTCCATATATCTACCTCCTGCTAGTGCTTGCCTCCTTTTCCCCATGCACGCAGGGAATTTTAGTTGTTTGATTCCATGGTAATCACACCATTGTCATACAATAAAATCTTGATTGAAGTATACAACGATCTGATATACCTACCTCTGGGTCCCTTTAGAAAATCTTACTCTGTTGCAGTGTAGGACTTCACGGTATCTACTGCAAATTCGATGATAAACCCTGCAACAATATTGTCTAACCAGAAATATATTGTGCGCGTAAATTTGTTATTAAGTTGTTGTAACTTCGTGATTTCCATAAGATTCCACTTCAGCTGTCTAATTTGATTTGTAGGGTGGTTTTCCTTTAATCTCAATAACCACTCCTGCAAAAATGAGGGAAATCACAGAAAAATACCTCATGCAAATCATTAAACATGTATTTGTCGAGATATTTGCATGGTGTTAACTTAAGGTTTATGTTGACTTTATGCGCAAAATCAAGTTCCTTTGTTTTCAACCATCTTTCAATATATGCCTTCATTGGATTCCATGGCCCGAGCATTCCCTTTTATACTTCCATTCTTTGCACGTTTCTTCCATGGATCCCATCCACTCAATCATGTGCAGTTTCAACCAGAAACATAACCATTTGTTGGTTGATTCTTTCACTTATTCTTGCGCTGACCCAAGTTCGGATCTCAACAGGTTTCCAACAAAACCTTCTAAAACTATCGACCCTCCTAGTAAACCATAAGGCAACGCTGCGCACAGGGCGCATCACGCAGTCTCATCCGAGATAGCTTTTATGGGTGATTGCAATACTTAAGTGTTTGCAGTCTAGGAATGAGTGGGGATTTGTGAGTGTATTCTTTCTTTCTTATGCATTACCCTTGTTAAATATTCAACTACTTCTATGATTTGTTCATCTTAAAACCTATGCATGCATGTTGATATTTCTAGTTTAACCATTCATTCATATGCTAACGATCAAAAAAAAGTAAACATTCATTAACAATCACACATAATACAAAGTTTATCATCTTTCATCCCCTCCTAGGGCTATGTCCACAAAGATTTGGCTCTCTGCTCTTTTATTCAATCTGTTGCAAAATCTTGCACTACACGCATTAAATCTTTAGTAATGCAATCTAGATGAGGGTAAGATCCCTCTGTGAGGAAGACTATATCACACCAGACTCCACATCCTGTGACCTAACCCTCAAGGATTAGCTTATTCGACTCTTCTATAGGACTTATTACAATTAACAACATAAATCCTCCTGAATAATTCTGACTACAACTCTCTCTCTCTAGACCTCCTAGGTCTTTATTTATACTACTCTATAGCTTATAGTCGTTACAATATTTTTCAAAAACCCTAACCCTATCATGGTTAGGCTTGCTTGCCTTCGCGCCACATTGTTTTTCCTCTTGCATGTTGTTTTTCCTTCTTTTTTTGCATGTTGTTTTCTTGCCACTTGTTGCTTGTGCTCCAACATTAGGTCTTCCTTTGCAAAGTTAGGTTTTTCCTCAAAATATATCCTTCTTCAAAAATAGGCATGCACCCAACAAGTTAGAACAAAAAATATCACAAATTTGAGATTATCATTCAATCTCCAATCAAAACCTTCATTTTTTAGAATGGAGCACATCACAAATGACCATATAATTTAAAAAATCCAGGCCTATGCAATTAAGTATTAAAAAACTAACTTAAATCTTTGAAATGTTAGAGAACCCTACAACCCTATAGGGTTTTGTAAGATCGTAAAACATCACAATTTCACTGATCTATTATATATAGATCTAGATTATCAATGATACGATTTTAACCCCAAGGGTTAGCACAAGTGGTTTTGAGCCAAGCGTGAAGTTATCCCCAGTGGAGGAGGTCACAAGTTCAAATCTCTTGTTCTCCCTTGGGGTTAGGCCCCGTAATCAAGGTCAGTGGTTTACCCATTATCATCCACAAAGTGGGGGAGTACTCAGGGGTTTCCCATGAGGTATTTCATTGAAAAAAAAATCACTGATAGAATTTTGTAAAAATATACAATACAAAAACAAAAAGCTTCAAAGTTATTGATTCCATCTATGCTAAAAATGCAATAGACTCACCTAAAAATAATGATATATATACACACATGGATGCCAGTTATGGGATACTACCTTTCATGGACCCAAACTTATGTTATTATGTTATTCATAATATTTTATGAGGAATCGTAATGTATTTATGTAAATTGGTTGTAGATAAATATTTCTTTTGGACTCACATTCTCTTAGATATATTAGATGTTGAGATTTTTTAAAATGGAAGAATAGTAATTTTTTTAACTTTTTTTTTAATATATGAATTGTGAAATTAATTTACTCTTGTCATTTAAAGTATAAATATGAGTACAACTAAAAAAACATTATTGTAAGTACTTTCTAGTCAAATATTCATATTGGGGTGTTTTTGTTGTTTGAGGTAATGGATGATGCACCACATAATAGACAACAACTTAAACTTGGAGCTTTTGGTTGCTGTTCTAAAACAGTTAGCTAAAAGGAAAATACATGCTAATTGGATATATAATTTCAAATCAAACAATATATATTAAAAAATACCTTCCTATAGTTGAAACATGTGTGAAGATAGTAAATTCAGTGAACTCCTCTTAATAGGATTAAGGGGGGTGTTGATATTTTTGAGCATCAAGGGTGTGTGATGATCAAGTTTAATTTGTTTGTGCAATGCACTGGAACTTTGTCTATAGAGAAAACTATATGGCTATCCAAACCTTCCATGGAGTCCCTCTCCCAATGGCCAATGCCACATGGTCACCGATATTACCTATCTTATGTCAGGAGATAGTTGAAATATGATTTCGCCGAATTATCATGTAGCTACGATGTCAGTTAATAATCATCAATGCCCAAAGCCTCTTAACACATTGAGTATGAAAATGTAGGGCTATAATCATAGGCATGGCTTACCTTGGCCAAACACATTCATAAAATTTACTTAAACATAAAATCTTAGCAAATGCTTAGCCAATCATAGTGGAAACATTTGTATCTATAACTAAGTAAGCCCTATGAAAATGCTTATCCAATTATAGTGGAAACATATATAGAAAGAAACTATGCATCATTTTCCACCATCTAGGTGTTCATGTAATCACATGGACTCCCCTATGATTGTACCCTGTCCATAATGCTAGTATAATTTATGGCTTGTGATGATTCAAGTATGGATGCAACAATTAAAACCATCACATTATACATGTATAACCATGATCCAAGAACAAGGAATAGTATAGAAATAAGACCAATTTAGCTATGCATAAAGGGATAACTCGACTAACCTATGCTAATGCCAAAATTGGGAAAAATAAAAGCTAGATTGTAAAAATACTTTGATCCTCTAATTTAAAACCCTACCAAATATGTAGGGAAGTGTCCAATTGTGACCAAATATGCAATCTATAGTCTTAATTCTAACTTTGCACTCCAAAATACCACAACAAATGCAAGCCAATGCTCATTATTTGTCATCAATATAAGTCATCCTCCAATACCTAGAAATATATCATAAATACAAATTCCTTCACTAAAATAAGGAGTTAATTCTCAAATAAATTATAATTTTACAGTGAAATTACTTCAATAGAATAGAAATTTATTTCTCATATATATCATAATCACACCATTGTAATGAATATATAAGGCCAAGTCCCAAATGGAAGTAATTGTAATCATAAAGTTGTTCCCATTCACATTCATAGGCCCAATAATTATAGGGAAATTAATGCCTATTCATGGTAAGAGATCATAATGAATAATGACGAAAATGATAAGGATATTTACATCACTTCCCATGTATGTGGGAAACATACCAAAATATTTCCAACTTAGTTAACACCCTAGTTAGTGGGCATTCAAAGAGCTCAACACTTTGACGTCAACAAGCTATTTTAGCTCCTTACACATATGTTAGTGTTCTCTTTATTTTTAATGTGGGTTATTTAATGGCAATACATGGCACATATTAGGTTCAAATGTCTTGTAATTTCATAATTTTTTTTTTAAGAATTTTGTATAATGCATTAAAACTAAAAGTGAACATCAGGTGCATTTAGTTTCATAGGCATTCAAAGAGCTCAACACTTTGATGTCAACGAGTTATTTAATGGCACATATTGGATTGTTTAAATGTCTTGTCATTTAATAATTTCAGGGACTTCGTACAATAAATTGAAGCTAAGAGTGAACTTGAGTTAGTGAGTTACATCGGCATTCAAAGAGCCCAACACTCTCATCTCAACGAGATATTTCAGCCTTCTTACATTTGTTAGTGCTCTCTTTAGTTTTTAATGTGGGCTATTCAATGGCATCTTACATTTGTTAGTGCTCTCTTTAGTTTTTAATGTGGGCTATTCAATGGCAATATGTGGAACATATTGGGTTGTTTAAATGTCTTGTCATTTAATAATTTAGAAACATTGTACAATGCATTGAAGCTAAGAGTGAACCCAAGGTACAATGAAGTTTTTTTAGATTGTACAGAGTATCATGCATAACAATAACTATAACAAATAGTGTTTTAGATTCTTCATATGCATGATCTGAATTATTTTTTAGAACGAAATGAAGGCAGAGATATAACAATGAAATATACATAGATATTGCAATAAACACAAAGATACAGTAATGCACAATTTTAATTAATGAGAGAATGTCCATAAACTATAAAATTACAGAGTGGATGATTCGTTAGAATGGAGGAAACTTATCTCTTAGAAGAGATGTGATGGCTACCCTCATTCGCAAGAAGATGATGATGTTTACTATGAAGTTCCAGAGGCCTTTTTAACATAAAGAAAATCCAAAACCATAACCCCGGAAGATGAAACACCAAAAATCATGTGGGCACTGATGGGGTAAGTTAGTACGTCAACTTCCCAAGGGTGTAACTTTTGCATATGATCTTCGTTTGGGGCACATGATAACTCGTTTGAAAGGTATATTTGAGGACTACACATTTTGTCATCACACTCTGGCTAAAGCCTACAGTGTGATTGTGGTGGGCCCATAAAACACTGTTTAGGGTCTCAAAATGACCTTGAAAGTTTAGGACTCGAAATGTTGTAGAAAAACGGTCAAGGTGGAAACCCTTGTTTCTAGCCAGTAGAATAGTGATGAATCCTCCCTCCCCTCCTGGGGTTCTGTGACCTCTCAGTCTAGGATTGTTCTTAATTCTGAGTCGGATTGACTCTTCGGGCTCCTGCTTGAACCCAAAACAATTATACACAAAACCCTTTTTTTCCTTTAGGCGCAGGTCCTGTGATACCTGCACCCTCTGTCTGCGCACTCTGGGTGCTCTTTATTTTGCAGGCACTATCTCTTTTTCACTAGCCCCTTCCTTGCATGTGACCTTGGGCGACGACCTCACATGACCACACAATTAACTGTTAAATTCACCTTTAATCCACGAAATGCTATGGGATCGTCGATCTCTCAATCTTGACGGTATGTCTGTGTTGACGCTTGAGATATACCCCTTCAAATCCATGAACTAGATCCACCACTCCTGAATTAACGTATATGATCTATTCACGATTCCAGACTTCGGGGTTTTGAAATCTCAAACCTCACTTTCCTCCATACTCCAATCTTCCGAGGTTAACGATCTCTTGCTACATGTATCCCTGAAACTATGGCCAGGATATCCTTCGCGAATCCGGCCTTCGAGAATATCAATTCTCAAATTCCTCCGCGGATCCAGCCTTTTAGGATTTCCTTCGTGAATCTAGCCTTCAGGAATCTCAGTTCTCAAACCCTCGCCACTGCTGACTGGTTATCTTTCGGAGTGGAATATCTGCTGACACGTATCCTCCCCAATCAACGGTTGTTCTCCCGCTTCGGGACTTTGGCCTCCTCAACCAGATCAACGACCCTTTAACTCCCTTCTCGATTGACGATTGAAATCTCTTCTTCGGATCTTCGGACCTTTCCTCCTTCGTTTTCCTCTGGAGATATAGATCTGGCGTTGCGTGTCGACCTTGATATCGATGACTCTCGTAGATTAAGACTTTCGGGCTTCGAAAATATCAAATGTCAAAACATTGCCTTCCTCTGTACATCAATCTTCCAGAGTTAATGATCTGCTGACACTTGTCCTCCTGAATCAATGGCCCTGCTTCTACTTTGGGTGTTTGATCTTTCAATTAGATCAATGGTCCTATGGCCCTCTGCTCGATCAACGACCGAGATCTCCTTCGGGTCTTTGGACTTCTGAGATATCAAATCTCAAACTTCGCTTCCCCTCAAAGTATGTAGATTTCTATCGCGTGTCCTCTTAGATCAGATGAATGAAGGTTACTTCGGGACTTTACCCAGAATTCTCGCATTTACGCCACATCTCCTCTAGATGGGAGGGCCCAGATTCACTTTGTGTCTTCGGATTTCAGAAGTTTCAACTTTCAACTGAAACTAAAATGAAGCTTACCCAAAGCTTGCGATCTGTTGCCATGTGTTCCTCTAGATCTAATGGTCAAGACCTCTTCAACTCTTTGGGATTCGATAGTCTTAGTTCTCAACCAAAACCCCACTACAATTTACCCGGAGCTCATAATCTGTTGACAAGTGTCCTCTTGCAGATTGACATATCTCGACTCTTCGGCTATTTGGTCTTAAGGTGTTTCAAAATATCACCTTTTCCTCCCTTTGGATCTCACGACCCGCCGACACGTATTCTTCTAGCGATCAACAATCTGGATCCTACTTCGGGTGTTTCACCTCCTCCTCGTCCACAAACTTCTGGAGCTATGGATCTTGCGCCACCTGTCTTCCTTGACGATGGACGATCCCCGCTCACTTTGGGACTTTGAAAAGTCAATCCTCTTGTGCACAAAAGGGTTGAAGCTCGTGCACTTACCTTTGGATCCAAGGGTTGTTGGTCCTTCGTTCTTAGATCCAACAGATGGGATCTGTTCCTCTCCTCTGTGTTTCCTTTGTTCGCTGGATGCAGATCTAGCAGTCTAGACTTCTCCCCATAACCGATATGACAACTGTTGTCGCTCCTCCTCCTAAGATTTTGATTTCTTCCGCCTTGGAAGATTTTGTCAGTGTTCAAAGGCTTTGACCTTTGAACTTTCTGCTACGAACTCGACTATCTGAATCTCGCTTGCACTTCTAAAAGCATGATCTCTTATGAGATTTAGGAATTAGAATAATTCCTTCACCCACACACTCCTTGTGTTATCCCTTCTGAGCTTCATCTCCTCAAATATTTCGATCTCTCACACACTCCTTGCGTTTTTTGGATTTTTTCAAACTTAGATCCGAAGGATTTCTTGAAAATAAATTCTTCTCGCCTTCCTAGCATTCTCCTTGCTCAATGCACACCTTGCAAAGCTCCTCCTTACAGAGTGTTAAGTAATTATGTCTCTTTACGAACTCAACACATATTTGTTTCTGTGCACTCCTTGCACTTCTGCTGATGAAGGTTCAACGCTATCTCTCTTGAGCTTTTCTGAGGTTAACTCACCTCTGCCAATGCACTCCTTGTGGACTATGTGCACTCATTGCACTCAAAACTCAAAGATGAGAAACAATTGAAACTTATACAATACTTCACCAGTTCATATGTTGAAAGCATGAATGACATATACAATCTTAACAATAAACAAAAACATACAAACACACCATGTGCAGGAAAAATTGTTTTTCTATTATCTCTATGTGTCTATACATATGTTTACAAAAACTGGACTGCAACAGAGTCCTAGTTCTCTCAAGTTCTTCTAACCTAACACTCTCTTGAGTTCTACTGCTTCTATCAGACCTCTCTCAAGTTCTGCTTCTCTCTTTCTCTTTACCAAACGAGGGCTCTACGAGCTTATCCTCTCCACCGCCTTAGTTCTATCACTGTCTCAATTACATAACCATACTTCCTACGACTTCATTACATAAATGTTGATCCATACCTGATTGCGATCTAGACCTACTTACACTCAACCATTTAAGGTGACTATGTACACTACCTATACAAAGGCATGGCTTGGTTCTTACAGCCTTACAACGCAAATCCCTATAGGATCAAATTTTGAATTTAAAAATGGGAGGGTCAATTCCTCCCCTTCTCTAAAATGCATGTTGATGTGCTGAAATGTTGGCGTGTTGCTGAGGTGGAGCGATGCTCCTACATCATACTCCATGACTGGGAAAATCATAAGCTCCTCTTCTCCAGTGTTGAAATCCTCCTGGATCCCAAACTTTCCCTTGGAGCTGTCCTCTTTTTCTTCTCTAGCTATGTTGTTGTTGTTGTTGTTGCTTCTTCTTTTGTTTCTTCCTTGCTGCTATGGCAGGCTCTCTTCTGTCCAGCTCCCCTTTGCTGAATTCTTCTGCTAACCTCAACATCAACTTCTTGATCTCCTCTATCACCCTGTCAAGATGCTCCAGTGGCTGTCTCTTCTTATGTAGTCTTCTCTGCTGCACTTCTTCCTTATAGGTGGGTAGATCATCTTGACCCCCCATACCATTTTCTTCTTCTTTTGTGGCATTATATTGCCACCCTGCTACAGGCTCCAATTCTACAATCTCATCACTGAGCTGCTTCTCAGCTTCCTCCTATGATAGTTTAGCTTCTGTTAGCTCCTCTTATGTTGGCATATCTCTTACTCTCTCCAACCGTTTCTCTAGCTAGTATGCTCCTCCATCTGCTTCCAACTTGACCTGTTGGATGTGCAAATTTTGCACCATTACACTTCTCTCTAGGGCTTCCAATTCCTCATACAGATCAACAAAATCCATGTTGTCAGTTTCCTCCTCTGTTGCAGACTCCAGTGCTACAATCATCTCCTGTTCAACTTCCTAGATGAAAATTTTGAGACATTCTCTCGAATGCTCATCTCCTTTTGCTGGGGTAGACTTCAATGTCTTCTCCATTTCTTCCCTTTAGACAATTTCTGCTGGTTGTCTTTCTTATTCTGTTTCACTCTCATCATGTGCACTGGCCTCTACTTAGTTTCTTGGTAGGAATGTCTTGATCCCTCCAATAATCATAATGTTCCTCTGATCTTCCTCTTTGATGGTGGAAGTATTTAACTTCTCATCATCTCCATTCACATGGTCTGCAAATCCACATGAATCTTCACCTATCAACACTCCTTGCTTACATGAACTCACTTATGAGCTCCTGAGACTTTCTGACAGTCTCATTTCTTCCCCCCTGCCCACCTGGAAATTTGGGACTTCTCTTCTGCCCACCTGGCAGTCTATGAGATCAACTGATCCCATCTCATTTCCCACCTGGAAACCTAAACTTTCAGCACTACTCCCCTGGTAGTATATGAGACCTTAATCTGATCTCTTTCCATTTCCCACCTGGAAACTTGAAAGTCCAATTCTGCCCACCTGGCAGTTTATGATATCTTCATTTGATCTCACCTTCTCCTCATCACTAAGGTGTCTCCCAATTTCTGGTTCACAGATGTGAATCCGTTCCTCCTCTGTGTCACTGAGGTTTTCTAATTCCCTCAACCACCTTTTCAAATCTTGTTACTTCTTTCTAGACAAAAAATTTTGAACATGTCATTTTACCTTCCAGTTCAAAGGACATTCGTACCTCCAGTGTACCTTTTCCTCTTGCTGCATCCACAATGCTAGTTGTTCCATCCTTKCTCTTATCTGGTTGAGMTCCAGATCCATMTCTGAATTGCATTTCTTCTTGCGACCTTCCCTTCAACCACACTAATGGCCTTTAGTAGCCATTTCCACCTTCTACCCACCCTTCTGGCTAGTCTATGGATCACTCTACATYCGAGAGAATCTCCATCTTCTCTTACAACTCACYTGGATGTTTAAATTTTTTTTGTTGTGCACGTGCAACAACCTCCTCATAGAGCATCAATACTCTGCTTCTTTCACCTGTTGTCTACAAAAAAAAWTTAAATTCTAATACCACTTGATGTTATCATATTATCTCCTTTTACTGTCTCCCTCTTKTCTTCTATCTGCAAACAAATTTCAACCTTCTCCTCTTTCTCTTTCGCCTGAAATCTACAGAAGAAAATCATCTCTGATACCACCTGGTATCAAAGTATCTCATGTCACCGTCTCTCCCTTTGCCTGTTGTCTGCAAGAAAAATTATGGCTCCAATACCACCTGGTATTAGAGTATGTCCTTTATCTTCTCTCTGCTATAGAAATAAAAAAACATCTGTGCTCTGATACCACATGATGTAGCCCCTCTCCCCTCTTGGGGTTCTTCTACCTCCCAATCTAGGATCGTTCTTAATTCTGAGTCAGATTGAGTCTTTGGGATCCTGATTGAACCCAAAACAATTATACATAGACCCGTTTTTTTCCTCTAGGTACAGGTCCTGTGATATGATCACCCTCTGTCTGCGCACTCTAGTCGCTCTTCATTTTGTGGGCACTAGCTCCTTTTCACTAGCCCCTTACTTGCATGTGACCTTGGGCGACGACCTCACATGACCGCGCGATTACCTGCTAAATTCCACACACCTTTAATCCATGAAATGGTATGGAACCGTCGATCTCCTGATCTTGACAGTATGTCTGAGATGACGCTTCAGATCTACCCCTTCCAAATCCACGGACCAAATTTTCCCCTCCTGAATCAACGGATACGATCTATTCGTGATTCCAGACTTAGGGGTTTTGAAATATCAAACCTCGCTTACCTCTGTACTCCAATATTCCATAGTTAACGATCTGTTGCCACCTATCTCCCTGAAACTACGGCCAGGATCTCCTCCGCGGATCGGGCCTTCGGGAATTTCAATTCTCAAATTACTGCTTTTCCCTGTGTGATAATCTTATGGAGTAGAATATCTATCGACACTTGTCCACCCTAATCTATGGCCATGATTTCCTCCATGAATCTGGCTTTCGGGAATCTCAATTCTCAAACCCTCGCCACTGCTGACTGGTTATCTTCTAGAGTGGAAGATCTGTTGATACGTATACTACCCAATCAACGATTGTGTTCCCGCTTAAGGACTTTGGCCTCCTCAACTAGATCAACGACCCTATGACTCCCTTCTCGATTGACGATCAAGATCTCTTCTCCGAATCTTCAGACCTTTCCTCCAGAGATCTAGATCTGGCGTCGCATGTCCACCTTCACATCAATGACTCTCATCAATTCAGACTTCTAGGCTTCAGAAATATAAAATATCAAAACCTCTCCTTCCTTCGTATGTCAATATTCTAAAGTTGATGATCTGCTGACACCTGTCCTCTTGAATCAACGACCCTGGTTATACTTTGGGTGTTTGATCTTTCAATTAGATCAACGGTCCTGTGGCCCTCTGCTTGATCAACGACCGAGATCTCCTTCAGGTCTTCAGACTTTTGAGATCTCAAATATCAAACTTCACTTCCCCTCAAAGTATGTAGATTCCTGCCGCATGTCCTCTTAGATCAGATGACTGAAGGTTACTTCAGGACTTTACCCAGAGTTCTCAGATTTATGCCACATCTCATCTAGATAGGATGACCCAGATTCACTTCGGGTCTTCAAATTTTGGAAATTTCAACTTTCAAACAAAACTCAAATGCAACTTACCCGAAGCTTATGATCTGTCACCACGTGTCCCTCTAGATCTAACGATCTAGACCTCTTTGTCTCTTCGAGCTTCTACAGTCTCAGTTCTCAATCAAAACCCCTCTACAATTTACCTGGAGCTCGTGATCTGTTGACAAGTGTCCTCTTGTAGATCGATGGATCTCGACTCTTTAGCTATTTGGGCTTCGGGTGTTTCAACATCTCATATTTTCCTCCCTCTGGATGTCACGACTCGCCAACATGTATCCTTCTGGTGATCAATGGTCAAGATTCTACTTTGGGTGTTTCACCTCCTCCTCGTCCACAAAATTTTGGAGTTGTGGATCTTGCGCCACCTGTCTTCCTCGACGATGGACAGTCCCCGCTCACTTTGGGACTTTGACAAGTCAATCCTCCTATTCACACAAGGGTTGAAGCTCGTGCACTTACCTTCTGATTCAACAGTTGTTGGTCATTCACGCTAAGATCCAATGGATGGGATCTATTCCTCTCCTTTGCACTTCCTTTGTTTGTTGGACGTGGAACTAGCGGTCTTTACTTCTCCCCACAACCGATCTGACAACTGCTACCACTCCTCCTCCTGATATTTTGATATCTTTCACCTTGGAAGATTTTGTCAGTGTTCAAAGGCTTTGACCTTTGAACTTTCTGCTGCGAAGTCGACTATCTAGATCTTGCTTTCACTTCTGAAAGCATTATCTCTTATGAAATTTAGGACTTAGAATAAGTTCTTCATCCACACACTCCTTGTGTTATCCCTTATGAGCCTTTTCTCCTCAAATATTTCGATCTCCCACGCACTCCTTGCGTTTTTGGGATTTCGTCAAACTCAGATCCGAAGGATTTCTTGAAAAGAAATTCTTCTCGCCCTCCTGGAGTTCTCCTTGATCAATGCACACCTTGCATAGCTCCTCCTTACAGAGTGTTCAGTAACTCTGTCTCTTTATGAACTCAACACAGAGTTCTTTCTATGCACTCCTTTCATTTATGTTGATGAAGGTTCAACACTATCTCTCTTGAGCTTTTCTGAGGTTTACTCACCTTTGTCAACACTCTCCTTGCGGACTATGTGCACTCCTTGCACTCGAAACTCAAAGATGAGAAAAAAATGAAACTTGTACAATACTTCACCAGTTCATATGTTCAAATCATGAATGACATATAAAATATTAACAATAAACACAAACATACAAACACACCATGTGCAAGGAAAACTGCTTTTCTATTATCTTGTGTCTATACAGATGTTTACAAAAACTAAACTGCAACAAAGTTCGAGTTCTCTCAAGTTCTCCTAACCTAACACTCTCTCGAGTTATTCTGCTACTATCAAACTTCTCTTGAGTTCTTATTCTCTCTTTCTCTTTACCAAACGAGGGCTCTACGAGCTTATCCTCTCCACCACCTTAGTGTTATCACTATCTCAGTTACGACACCATACTTCCTATGGATTCATTACATAAATGTTGATCCAGACCTGACTACGATCTAGACCTACTTACACTCAACCATTTAAGGCAACTCTGTCCACTACCTGTACAAAGGCATGGCTCGGTTCTTACAGCCTTACGACGCAAATCCCTACAGGATCAGATTTTGAGTTTAAAAATGGGAGGTTCAATGCCTCTCCTTATTTGAAATGCACGTTGATGTGCTGGAATGTTGGCACGTTGATGAGGTGGAGAGATGCTCCTACATCAAATAGGTGGGTGGTCATTGATTTTAGTTTGGATCAATCATACCCCCTTAGGAAGTGTTGGAAGTGGGCCAAAGCAGAAGGAAATGCTATTTTGGGAATAAAGGCATGTAGGAGGAAAGCGAAAACAAGAAGGAAGAGAAGCACACACACATGCATGGAAGGCCTAATGACACTAGGGTTAGGGTTTTTGTAATACATTGTAATGGTCGATGAGCCAGAAACGTATAAATATAGAGACGTAGGTCTCATAGCAGGATCTAGGTTGATTTTTGGGTAGTAGTGGCAGGGTCAAAAGAGACCATGGAAGATGGAGTCATATTTTGATAATTAGTTGTAATACTCTGTGATACGACCTAATTTTGTAAGTTGTTGAGCTGTGGGAAGCTATAAGGGTAGATATCAAGGGTTAGATCACAGAATGAGGAGCCTGGTTGATCTAGTCTACCTCATCATATATTTCGACCCGACTGAGGATGAGTTGTAAAGCGCGTGACGCTATATTTTTGGAACTTCCATAATAAAAGAGCTTGAGATCCATATCTTTGTGGACATAGCCCAGGGGGAGGTGAACCATGGTAAAACCTATGTTAAGTGATTGAATTCTTGTGTTTCTTTTATTGTTTATGAGTAGATATTAGCATGATGAATGAATGAGTTGATTATATTATATGCATAGTCAGTAATGACAATATATTTATTTAATAAATTAAATATAACTCTCAGGGCATACGTCACATATATCCACTCAATCTTGGACTACAAACACATGAGTATTGCAGTCACCCATTAAGACTATCTCAGGTGAGACTATGCAGTTCACCCTATGTACTGTGTTGCCTTCTGGTTTACCAGGAGGGCCAATAGTTTTAGAGGCTTTGTTGGAACCCCAGTAGACTTGAACCCTGGGTCAATCATGTTAAAGGTATAAACTCATATATAAAACCAACAAATGGTTTTGTTTCCAGTTGGAACAATATAGGATTGAGTATATTGGCTCTGTTAAAAGAGGGTAAGATCTGCGGAAGGCAGGTCAAAAGAATACCAAATCAAACAACAAGAAGGTGAGAATGCACCACTAGAAGGGGATGTTGAGACCGTGGAATCCTACATAAGTGGAGATCGAGAGATGGATGAAGACAAAGGAGTTGGAGTTTGCGTAGAAAGATAACATAAACCCTAGAATAATACCGCACAAATACCTTGAGAAGTACGTGTTTACTGTTTTCAGATTTCTGTGGTGAGGAACAAAATCATTTGCCGGAGAATCCACAGTAGGTATCATTTTGTCATCGACGTTTCGAATCCGGATCGGGATTCATCATCAGGACTAATCGTCAATTAGAGAGCTAGCTGATCTTAGTCATTAATAGTGTGTATGCAGGACAATAATTAGGATAACTAGGTCGGCTAAATGTAACCCTAAATAGGAGCTGATAAATCCAAAATTAATTATTAATAAATTAAACGTGACTTCTAATAGTGAATAATATAAATAATTAAAGTTTTATAATAGATATAAATAATTTAAAGTTTTTTAGGTTTTAAGTATATTAAATTACTTAATATTATATTGTTTTACATTTTAATTATTGATGGAGATTAAGGAATTAATAAGTTAAGATGACAAGTGATAATTTTTAATAAATCATGAGTGATCTTTTAGATATAGAGTTCTAGGGTTTTTGTAGTATTTGTTTTGTAGTGTATTTGTTTAAAACCTAAAATCTAATGTTTTTGTTTATAACATAATAGTCTAATGATAATTAGTAATAATAATTAATATAACATAAGTGATTTCTAAGTGTTGATATGTCTAACAAGGTATAAAGGTCTAGGGTTTCTAATGCTTTGTTAAAAAGTTTTTAAATTGTTTAGCCAATCATGATTAGTGAAGATTATTAATTTAACATTATCTCTAATTAGGTATAAAGTACTAGGGTTTGTAGTATTCGTTTTTTAGTGTTTTTAATTTATAACCTAGTAGTCTAAAGATAATTGGTAATAATAATTAATATATCATAAGTGATTGACAATGTATATAAGTCTAGGGTTTCTAATGGTTTGTTTAAAGAGGTTTATAAATTGGTAAGTAAGAAATAAATCTAGGGTTAGCTTTAGATTGAAATTTATCTTATTATATTAATTGTTAATATTTCTAACTGAATGTATAATTCTATTAGATATT
>ML777951.1:485561-565558 GCA_009831015.1 Picea engelmannii
GGGGGTATGTTTCAAGGGCAATTTTCTCAAACTTTTCCATATAGAGGTTTGCTACGATTGGGGATAAGGGGGATCCCATGGCTACTCCACTTGTCTGTTCAAAGAACTCTCCTTGGAAGCTGAAGAAGGTTGATTTTAGACAATCTTCTGCTAGTTTGGCTGTTTGGGGGTCTGCAACCTCATTTATAACTTGAATGGCCTCATTTAACGGGATCTTAGTAAAAAGTGAAACCACATCAAAGCTGATGAGCATATCCTTTGATTCAATTTTCTCTTCTTTTATAAGTTCTACGAAGTCTCTTGAATCCTTGATGTATGAGTCTGTCTTGCCAACTAAAGGTCCTAGGATCCTTGCTACATACTTAGCTAGTTCATAGGTTGGGGAACCGATTGTGTTGACAATTGGTCTCATAGGAACTCCTTCCTTGTGGATCTTAGGGAGTCCGTATATTCTAGGGGTGATTCAGCAACTTGGAGTTAGTCGTTTCTTCATTGTTTCGTCTAGGTTGGAAGATTTTATGGATTTTGTGACTTCTTTGATGACCTTGGATATTGGGTTGTTTTCTAACTTTTTATAACTTTTTACTGATTTGCATGAAGTATTTTTCTGTGATTTTCCACACTTATTGCAATAGTGGATATTGAGGTTGAAGGATAACCACACAAAAAACCAGATCCGACAGTTAGAGTGGACCCCAATTCATATTGAGTAGTTACAGTAGGTGAATAACAAATTCACCCGCGCAGTAGATTTTTGGCTTGACAATATTGTAGCAGGATTTATAACAGAATTTGCATAGATACAACGAAGTCGTACAACACAGCGGAACAAGAGTTTCTATGAGGACCTCGAGGAAGGTATATTCGATAGTTGTATACTTCTGTTAATATACTTCTATATAATAAAGGTGTAATGATAATGGAGTCAGACAATTAAACTTCCTTGTGTGCATGGGGGAAGGGGGGAAGCACTGACCAAAAAAGGAGAAATGGAAGGAGAAATGGATAAAGGCAAGAAGGAGGAAGCCTTGGACCCAATACTGATGGATGATGACTAGATCAAGAGGATCATGGTGACAATTGGAAAGACGCGTAGTGGAGTACCCTACCAATATAAGGTGAACACCAAGAAGAGAGCCATAGCCGTGAGGGAAGGATTCGCAAGTGGTGAGGAGGAGTTAGAGGATCTTCAGGTTGTGGATCATATTGAGGAAATACTGCACGCAACATATGAGAGGAAGACGAGAGGTCCAGGAGTGGGAAACAAAGGTATCAATCCTATCCATATTAATGTTAGTGTGGAACCCATAAACCCATTTGTGACTAACACACCAAAAAGCACACCACCGTTTAGAAAATTGAATTTCGGGAGAAGAAAAACAACATGAAGTACATCTACACAAGGAAGAACAACTGGAGGATCCAATTTAGGAAGCACTAGTCAAGTATCTAAACCATGTGGAGGTAGTAGTTCAACATTCAAGATGGCAAGACACGATCCCACCATCAAGTTACCATAATTCAAAGGAGAAGCATTAGAGGACTTGGAAAAACACATGTTTATCTGTGAGAAGATCTGGGAAGGAAAACAGATCATAGATGAGGACACTAAACTTGAGCAACTAGTGATTACACTAAGGGATCACACACTGGATTTGTATATGAGTTTAGCGACATACAATCCACCAGGGACAACCAAAACAATTGCGGATGTCAAGAAATTGTTGATAAATGAGTTTCAGAAGCCAAGTTCAGAGGATCAGTACATGAATGAGATGATAGAAATTAGACAGAAACCATGATAATTAGTATGGGATATTGACTAGAGATTCAAGAGACTGAAAGGAAAGTTGAAATATCTCATGACAAATATGCATCACAGGCACATGTTCGTCAATTCTCTACTACCACACTTGAAATATCCACTGCGACAATAGAAGTTTCAGACATAGGTAGAGGCTCTATAGGCAGCTCTGCAACTGGAAGAAGACCAATATCAGAATATGGATCCAGTCATCAAAGAGTTGAAGGAGGATTTGAATAAATTAACATTCCAGCTAAACCAAAACAAAAGTAAGGATAAACGAGAAGTCATTTGGTGTACCACATGCAGGATGGAAGGACACCATAAGAACAAATGCCAAACATTTGCACAGTATATGGCAGTAGGGATGCCAAATCCATTACCAACAAGAGGACTATGGTGCGAAATCTGTAAGAAACTGGGCCACGATCCATATCACTTCCCAACGATGCAAAAATACTAGACAGTCCCAAAGAGTTCATATTGCAACTTTTGCAAGTCGTTGGGCCACAATGGCAATGACTGTAGAACCATGGACTTGATGAGAGAAAGGACATCAGATGCATATAGGGTGCAGGAAGAAATGATGACCGGGAAAGACACACCTCATTTTAACCAAGTACCATCCCCATACAACATTTTGCAACTGTAGTATAATACTGCGCAACCATAGTATCATACTGCGCAACATCCATATAATATCCCACATCCATAGTACAACACACCGCAACATCAATACAATACCGCATAGTGCAATTAGGCGCCTTAATATAACGCGTCGAGAGGAGATTGAACTAGCTATAGGGGCGGAGGACGAGCAAAAGGAGGCTTTGCAAGAGGTAGAGGACCAATGGTATGTCACAACTGTCAACAACCAGGACACTATGAAAGAGAATGTCCACTTCCAACGACGACTTGTATGTATTGTCGCGCATCAGATCATGACACAGAAGAATGCCCCACGCCACTAGTGAAGATCCAGGAAAAGAGGAATAAGAACAATCAAAATGTTCAATGGATTTCAGTGAAAGCAAGGGATGACGGGAGAAACATCAACATAGTTATGCGCAGAGGAGCTAAAACAGACAATCACAATCCGACAAGAGTCGATACAACATCTATGGGTGAAGAATAATGCCAAACCAAGGAAATTGTTCAACGTGCAGAACTAGAAGGAAACATTTAAGCAAGCCAGACAAGAATTTCTAAGGCAAGACACTGCATCGACTTCAACTACGCAGCAGAGCAAGGAAGTACCAGAGTACGAGATGCCTCCATCGTTGGATCATACCAAAGAAATGCAGCCCCTGGGACAAGTAAGTACAATCAAAGGATTTTTTCAATCATGCGTAAAAATATTAAATGATCCATCCTCTATCAAAATATTGCAAAGTATATTAGAAATATGTAGTGTAGAGACATAAGGAAAATTGGAACAAAAAATAGTCAATCACCTACAGACAAGGCGAAGAACAAGTAGGGAGTTCAAGCTGAATGCCAACATCAAATATTTTAACATGGGATATATCATACTGGATCTAGGATCCGAATTCAATGTATTACCCAAGAAGACATGGCAATGTATGTGAGAGCCCACATTAGGATATTCACCAGTTCAGTTGAAACTAACAAACCAACATAGAGTTATCCCAATTGGCATACTGAAAGGGGTGATAGTAGACGTGGATGGAGTGTGCACTAAAGAAAACTTTGAAGTAATTGAGATAGTGGATGGCACAACACCATATCCAACATTACTCATCTTGGACTGGGAATTTTATAACCAGACCATAATCAACTTAAAGATAGGGAAAATGACATTTGAGTAAGGAGAATACAAGTTCACTGCGCCATTAAACCCATCAGAAGGGGAGAGGTTTGTAGAACCTACTTGCTTGGACTTCGAAGAAATCATCCAGTTGTACAGAACAACTGCACACGATGAGGATTATGTAAACCCAACTGCATATGGGATACTCAGTTGGTGGATCATTACTTCATGTGCGATAGACTTAGATACATGCTTAGATAACTGGCAACAAAGGCTACACAAAGTGTCCACAAGAAGATGCACAAGAATAGACTGCACAGTATGATGGGTAGGTACAGAGATAAGGGAACCACCCACTTTTTATGTGGTAAATGATATAGAATCCTTCTTGACACAATATAAAGATGAATTATTAGAAAATCAGAGACTCTTAGCACTCGATATAGCACTCAAGGCCACACCTGCAAGATGGTGGGGCACACATAAGGAAACAATGAAGGATTGGTACCAATACAAGTAGTTAATGCGCATAAGGTTTGGCACAGAACATAGAAGAAACCAAAAACATAAGTATGATGGATAGGGGGCATCAACGAAACACTTGGAGAAGTTCAGAGCATTGTGGAAAATGACACCTCCAAAGGAATGATCTCATCATTTCATACACACATTATAGGGCATACCAGAAAATTGGTATACAGACCAGGAACTACGTAGAGGAACTACGAGCTGGACAATACTAAAACATAACTTTACATTCACTTTCTCATTCGAGCATGAGAAGCCCAACATAGATGCGACACTTAAACAAATAAGAGGAGTGATATTCATTAAGGAACTAGAAGTTGAACTCATAACAGAGGAACGACAATGGAACATACAGGCAGTGAAAGAACTGTTGTGATTCTACCATGTGCAGGAAGAAATACCAGATGATGACGATCCATGTGATACTCATATTGAGGAGGCTGAAGGTGAAAGAGAAGTTGAAGGTACACCTCTAGAATCATAAGTGATTATTGTTTCGATCAGGGTGAAGAAAGTAAACATTGGGAAAATTGAGAATCCAAAAATGGCTAGCATTGGAGACTACTGGGATGAGAAGAAAGTGGAAAGTATAACAGAGTTATTGCGCAAGTACAAGGACATATTCCCCAGAACATTTACAGAAATTAAGGGCATAGGAGGAGAGCTAGGTGAAATGAAGATACCACTCAGAGCTGAGGCAAGATCGATCAAACAATGACCATACAAACTGAATCTGATATATAAGAAAAAATTCAAAGTTGAGATCGATAGGATGCTCGAAGCTGGCATCATCGAACCTGTGAAAGAATTAGAGTGGATAAGCCCGATGGTAGTTCAGGAAAAAAAACAAGGCAGGATAAGAATATGCGTCAACTTGAGGAAGTTGAATGATGCATTCCTACATGACTTGTTCCCCACACCCTTCACAGATGAAATGTTGGAGAACGTAGGAGGACATGAAGTTTATTCATTTACCAACGGATTTTCTAGATACCATCAGATCAATATATCGCTAGAAGATAGATACATGACCACTTTTGCTACGAAATGGGGATCCTACCAGTACATGGTCATGTCGTTTGGATTAAAGAATGCACCAACAATATTTTCTAGAGTAGTCATAGTTGCATTTAAGGAATTCATCCACCAGTTTCTAGAGGTATACTTGGAATATTGGACAGTCTATAGTCTATTGAAATACCATTTAGAGGTCTTGCAGGTAATGTTAGAAAGATGCAGGTAGTTCCATATATCATTAAAAATCAAGAAGTGCATTTTTGGAACACCGTTTGGGATACTACTGGGCCATATAGTATGCAATCAAGGGTTACTAGTATATCCTCCAAAGATTGCAGTAATCGATAACCTGCCACCACCAAAACTAGTTTGTCAACTAAGAGTGACATTGGGACACACAAGATACTATAGAAAATTTATAAAAGGGTACACATAGATCACTGCACCAATGGAGAAATTGTTAAGGAAAGACACAAATTTCCAGTGGAATGAGGATTGTCAACATAGTTTCGATACATTGAAGGAAAAGATGGTAACAACACCAATACTAGTATTTACATACTGGGAGAAGACATTCCACGTACATGTAGATGCATCAACCATAGCACTTGGAGCTATTCTGGCGCAGCCATGAGCAGGAGAATTGGATCATCCGATAACATTTGATAGCAGGAAACTGTCAGAATCAGAACAAAACTATAACACTACAGAGAGGGAAGGCCTAACTATGGTCTACGCGTTGCAAAAGTTCAGACATTACTTACCGAGAAAACATTTTAAGATGTTCACAGATCATTCAACCCTTAAATACCTATTCAACAAGCCAATGTTGGGAGGGAGAATCTACCGATGGTTACTCCTACTTCAAGAATTTGATTTTGAAGTAATAGTCAAGCTAGGGAAGCTGAACGCAGAACCTGACCATTTATCAAGGGTCAAAAACAGGGAGGGACCTACAAGTTTAGAGGAAAACTTTCCGGACGCACAATTATTTTTAGTTCAAATCGTCTATGACTATGTTGCAGACATCATCCAGTCCTTGAGTACAGGGACTGCACCATAGGAATATAACATCCTGTAGAAGAAGAACCTGGTAGGTCAGGCTGTAGACTGTCAATTGATTATAGGACACTTATACAAAATGGGCACAAAAAACATCCTGAGAAGATATATGCTTGTTACAGTCAAATCCCCCTATGGACAGGTGAATTGCCTCTTATATCCTAGACCTCTAAGACCAAGATAGAAAGGTGATAACTTTGATCACTGACATCCCTTTAAACCTAGTTAAGTTAATCTATAGAGAAAAGGAAGAAGATATGAACCTTTTTACGATTTTTGTCCTCGCCCAGTCCAAGTTCAGCTTTGATCTTCAAGCTCTTCAACAAGTCCTACAATCCAATCAAAGACAAAACATACTTCCTATTCAACCAAGATTAGTTTGAAACTAGATCTATCTAGTAAAGATAAGTTCATGTAGATATACACAATATTGAAGGAAACAAGCCAAGCACATGTATTAATGAGAACTCAATAGAGATACTTACATACCTTTTATGAAGCTACAACAACCTCTTCCAACTCTCGTTGTCCAACCCCTCGGTCAAATGATCCACAAAAAAATGAATATGATTCACTGATTATCTCCCTTATGAGATCATAAGTTTGATGCCTTCAATGTCCCTCCTTTTCACCATGAGGAGGCCTCCTTATATAGGTTTGGAGAGGCCTAACCACCTTAGATATTCTTGGGATAGGTTGAGGATATTTCTCCATTAGTTGTGGATCCTCCCTAATATCCAGCCTTGACCTTATATTTGAATCAAACTAACTTCATAGATAAGGGGGATCTTCCCCTGATTTTCTCAATGACATAACACTCCCCCAAAATGGTGCACAGAGTGCTACAATGCTCCCCCAAAGGAGGGCAATGAGCGCTAGCACTCTGTGCTAGTTGGTAGGGGAGAACTGCCCCCCCAAGCTTCAATTCATTCACTGACTTTGAGGTTGTCACCAATTTCTGTACTAGATGGGGAAAAAGGATACAGGTGGATGAAAATAAGGTTCAAATACGAGACCTAACGAAATACTCGACTCGACATCTACGAGATCTAGAGAAAGACTTGACCTGACAGGAGAGGTGACTGTTTCATTTTTTAACGATCTTGACACAGGAAAATAACTATGCTCAATACCTCTGTTTCATTTTTTAATGAGCTTGCCACAGAGAATTAAAACTATTCTCCAGGTTCCGAGTTCAATCCCCAGATTTTTGTTTCATTTTTTAACGAGCTTGCTACAGAGAGGAAAACTATGCTCGTAGCTTCTGTTTCATTTTTTAATGAGATTGCTACATAGAGGAAAACTATTCTCATGACCTCTTCTTGATCATGGCTTCTAAGAGGATAATGCTTTGGAAGGAAACCATGTCAAGGGACAAAACTCGGTCATGGCTTCCAAGAGATCTTCACTGGATGGAAGAACAATGCTCTGGAAGGAACACATGTCGAGGGTCGTGTCAGGGGTAAGGAGATCATGCTCTAAATACCCTACCAAAGATATCACCATGTCAACTTCCATATCTAAGTCATTTTAATTGGCAGATGAAGGCATGGGAGATAACGCCACATAATTGACATGTGGCGGGGGTGATACTATCTGCATATAAGAATCGTTTAGGGAGATCATTGGGTTGGTAATCAAGTCAGGACCAATGCATGAAAGTTGATCAATAGCCACAATTATTCCACCGTGAGGGAAATATATCACACGAAAACAAGTGGACACAATAGATTTCATGGCATAGACATAATCTCACCCAAGGAGTAAATCAAAATCCAAGGGATCTTGGACTAACATAACATCAATAAAGACAGTTTTCCCTTCCAAAGTTACAGGAAACTGAGGAAGGACTCCTAAAGGGTGATTGGTTCTTCTGTTAAAAGAAAACAGAGTTTGGGTAACCGACACAAGATGAGGATAAACCAAAGATTGCCAAGCAATAGAGGAAAAAATACTAATGGACAAATCTTCATCGATCATTGCATGAGGAATCTCCTGACCACAAACCTATACTTTAATCTTGAAAGGAATTTGAGAGGGAAGATGAGGTCCAGTTAGCACACCCCAATAAAAAATGATGGCCTCATTTCTTGGAGGGGGTTTTTCGGGAGAGGGAGGAATGCCCCCCAACACAGTAGATTTTGTATCAACGAGAAAAACATGGGAAAAATCGGGTTTACTTTCTAATGAGAGAGTAGGATTGACTAATAATGACATCAAATCAACCACTTGGGTTTCATTATCAAAGGGGAGAATGGGGTCGACAACTAGAAATGGATCGATCGCTTGGGTTGCAATTTCTAATGGGAGAGTGGGATCAACCGAGGACGGGATCAGATCGACCACTTTGTCAACTGGCCCAACTACGGATGTGACTAGATTGACTACATGATCAACCAGACTGACCAATGGAGGGACCAGATTGATCATTCCATCAACTATAGGTGGGTCAAGAGTAATATTATGATAAGCAACTAGAAATTGAGGTTGGGGAACATTCATGTCTTCTAGTAGTTTCGAGGCTTCGTCCATATGGGGGAAAAGGTGAGTTTGATGACTCCCTCCGCATAACTAACATGAGAACTTGACTCTACTTTTCTTCTTCCCATCTGTATCCTTACTAGTTGACGAGAGTTCATCAACATGTTGTTTAGAGGCTGACAACATGGGTTGGCATGGGTGTGTAGACCATGCTTCTATAACCTTGGATAGACCAGGGAAATCCTTAAAAAGATGGCTACCCTTACAAATCCTACAAGGGTATTTTGGCTTATGGGTTGTTTGGGTGATATTGGCATCATCAAAGCTCCCAGTACGATTATCGATAATTGGTTATTTTCGAACATGTCCAGTAGTGGTTGGAAGTTTGGACCCTTGCTTATTTTTCTTCTTCTTCTTATCCACCGGGTTAATAGCTTTAGATCTTTCACTCGACGAAGAAGATGAAACATAAGAAGACCTTGCAAGTGAAGAATGTGAAGGATATCTTACTGGTGAAGAAGGTGAAGGATCAACATGAGGTTGATGTTCTTAGGGGGGAGTTCTTACAACCGAAGCACTAGCTACATTCGAGATTACATGAGTGGAAAACAACCATACCGGTAATCCAATCGTGAGACCTGGAAGGCTCAAAGTAGCAATGTGAGGAGGAACAATGTTTCTGTAAGAAGGAAAAACAAAAGGTTCCCCTAGAAAAGGGGTTCCTTCATTAGTCGTTTCGAGAATCGACGCCATTAAAAACAAATCCAACCTAGAGTTTGCTAGGGAAAACAAACAACACATGCTAAAAATCTAGGAAGCAAACAAGAAAACAAAACCTTCTTACAATGAACACACTAGTTGGTGATGAAATCCAACATCGTGGGAACAATGTACAAAGGGTATGAGATAGAGCGGGTGGAAAATTTATGTCGACGACCTGCTTAATGGACTTACACCTTGGTGCAAGATCCCACACATAATCGTGGGTATACCCTCCAAGGAGCCTGAGTGAGTTTGGCCAACGTTGATTCCAGGTACTGTGAAGACTTGCTGCTCCACAGTCACCTCGTGTAAAGACCCTAAAGAGTATGGATACTAAGGTCACCAATTACTACAATGATGCCTGGGGAAATTGTCGACAATCCGATTCACGCACAAAGGTAGGGTATCTAACCCGAAAACAACTGGAGAGGCTCCCACACATAAACGTGGGTATACCCTCAAGTGACCCCCAATAATATGTGCAATCTCTACACCAATACCAACAAAGCAGGGTGAGTAACTCTTCTAGTCTCAATGCGACCTCAGGTTTGACCCTTGTGTGAGAAGGGCTTCCCAGGAAAAAATGTAGCAAGTGGAATTTAACACTCCCTATCGCAAGATACTATGTTTGTTTGTAGATTTGGAAAGTTATCTTTCACACCTATTCCAAAGCTCTACAATTAATCTAATGTAGGTTTGCTACCAGAAAATATAGAAGTGTCTAATAAATTTTTGTTTAGATTTGATTTTTAAGGCTGTTGTTTACTCAAGAGGAAAATGGCGTGGACTAAATGATGTTTTGACCGACTCTAAACAATGCAAAGAAATGAGAATGCAAATATTTCACTTCGATAAAAGCTATATTACGAGAAGGAGAAAAAGTTTATCATTCCCAGATGTATAATGTCCCAAAATTTAATTAAATTCATAAATGTCAAGATCTTCAAGAAATGAGTCAAAGAGACTGTACACCAATACATGATTCTTGGGGGATTGTTTTTAAGAATTCAAGACCAAAAAATGCCAAAAACCATGCAATTTCGCTACTTCAAATGCAAGCTAGTTTCACTACCCAAAAACAAGAAAGCATCGATCTTCTTTGTTTGATTCTATTGCATAAAGAAAGTAAATACAAATCCTTTGATGCTCCACTACTTTCACTCAAAAGAAAGTGTCATATGTAGATGCAAAACACACAAAGAGACAAATGTTTCAAACAAAGCATGCACTCAAAGCAATGAGAACTGGAAGGAAAGTAGATGGATTCCCAAAGAATTTTTCAACAGAAAAATACCAACTCTATGTGGGAGCCTGCAAGGGAGCGCTATCACTCTGGATGTAAAGGCAGGGGAGCTCTAGCCTATGAGAAAAAAGATAAAATTGCCCAGAAATTAAAAAAAAAAAAACTCAAAAAAACTCTGAAATTCAGTGTGAATGGGATGAATCCAAAAGCCAAAAACACATATAAGAACCAGAAACATACAATGAATAATATCTAAAGGTGAGTAAAGGCCAAAAAAAAGACCAAGGAAGGGAACCAAAACTAAAATCTTCTTCCCAAGTGGAGTCGCCAATTTCTATTACAGGAAAATCCCCCTGTGAATAGGTGAATTCCCTCTTGGATCCTAGACCTCTAAGACCAAGACAGAAAGGTGATAACTTTTATCACTGACATCCCTTTAAACCTAGTTAAGTTAATCTATAGAGAAAAGGAAGAATATATGAACCTTTTTATGATGTTTGTCCTCGTCCAGTTCAAGTTGAGATTTGATCTTCAATCTCTTCAACAAGTCATGTAATCCAATCAAAGACAAAACATACTTCCTATAGTACCAAGATTATTTTGAAACTAGATCTATCCATCAAAGACAACTTCATGTAGATATACACAATCTTGAAGGAAACGGGCCAAGCACATGTATTAATGAGAACTCAATAGAGATACTTACAGACCTTTGATGAGGCTACAATAGCCTCTTCTAGCTCTCCTTGTCCAACTCTTTGCTCAAATGATCCACAAAAAAAATGACTATGCTTCACTTATTATCTCACTTATGAGATCATAAGTTTGATGCCTTAAATGTCCCTCATTTTCACCACGAGGAGGCCTCCTTATATAGGCTTGGAGAGGCCTAACCACCTTACATATTCTTGGGATATGTTGAGGATCTTTCTCCATCAGTGGTGGATCCTCCCTAAGATCTAGCCTTGACCTTAGATTTGAATCAAACTAAATTTAGAGATAAGGGGGATCTTCCCCTAATTTTCTCAACATCATAAAACTCCCCCAGAATGGTGTACATAGTGCTACAACGCTCCCCCAAAGGAGGGCAAGGAGTGCCAACACTCCCTGGTAGTGGGTAGGGGAATGCTGCCCTTCAAGATTCATTTTTAAGTGGTCTTTCTCAAGATAAAGGATTTGTACTCTTTGTCAAATGATTTTTCCTTCTTTAACCAGTCTCTGAGGGTGTCTTCAAGTGTTCTTTGTGATGTCGTTCGAGACATGAAATAGGCAAGATGACTATATGATGTCTGCGACACTTGCGACACTTGTGGCTAAAATGTTACACTTGTAATGACGACAATAGGTCATAATTGAAATGAGTAATTTTGATGTGTAATAGTGATAGAACATGAAAGACCAAGGATTCTAGTAGAAGCCCATGAGGGAATAGCAAGAGGACATTACACAGGAATATCTATTGCACAAAAGGTATTGCACACAAGACTATGGTGGCCGACAATTCACAGAGACTCGAAAGAATACTGCCATAGATGTGATGTATGTCAGAGAGTTGGGAAACCAATAGAAGGGACAAGATGCCCCTGCAACCACAAGTAATGTTGTAGGTATTTGACAAATGGGAAATAGACTTTGTGGGACCAATTAACCCACCAGAAAAAAGGACTAGAGCAAGGTACATTATCACTATGACAAAATACCTAACAAGATGGGTGGAAGCAACACTAGTCAAACATTGCACCGTAGAGACATCAACACACTTCCTATTTTAACAAGTGATCACTAGATTTGGTTGCCCAAGGATTTTGATGAGCGACCAAGGCACTCACTTTATTAACGACATTATTAAGGAGATGACTAAGTAATTTGAAGCTCATCATCAAAAGAGTACTCCATATCACCCACAGACAAATGGAACAGTATAATCATTTAACAAAATCCTTGAAAATTCACCGATGAATATTTGTAATGTGAATAGGGACAATTGGGACTTAAAAATACCAATAGTATTGTGGGAATACATGACCAGATGCAAGAAGTTGACATGACACACACCATTCAGATTGGTATATGGACAAGAAGCAGTGGTGCCATTAGAATTTCTAGTACCCAACCTGCCCATAACAACAATTACGAACATGACAAAAGGAGGTAGAGTGCAGGATAGGCTGAATCAATTGATGATCATGGAGGAATTTAAGATCCTAGCAGGGTTCCACCAACAATTTCAGAAAGCAAGGGACAAATCTTGGCATGATAGACATATATTCAAGAGGAAAAATTTCAAGGCAGGAGACTTAGTGTTGATGTATGACAGTAAATCCATTCAACATCCAGGAAAACTAAGAATGCATTGGTTAGGACCATACAAAGTACACACTGTCACATATGGTGGAGTTGTACAGTTGAAGGAATTAGGAGAAACATAACTCATAGGTATGATTAATGGGAGTCGACTGAAGTTGTACAAGGACAACTGACCACCCACAACTTGAAAGACACCGCGCAATCAAAAAAAAGAAAGAAGTAGGATATCAAACGGTACCAACAAAAGCACAGTGCGCCGAGAGGAGAAGGAACATGCACACTTGGAAATATGATCCCGATGGAGACGAGACCAACGACCAATTCAAAACAAAAAGAAGTGGGAAATGCAACTACGGAAAAATAAGCGCTAAGTGACGAAGGCTAGCATAATTGAATATCAGAAATGACTAACAGGACGTCGCATTAATCTCACCAACTGGAGACGAGAAGGGAAATTAATAGAAAGTATGAAGGGACTGACAATTCATTGAACCCATAATCACGGTAACATCTTCGACAATATTCACACAACGCCAACATAAAGAAGGGACACGGGTCCGAAAAGGTTATCGTGAAATTGCAAAAGCCACAGAACGAGAGAGCATGCAAAGCAAATAGTGAAGTTTGCAGAGGTTGCAGAGGCTACTAAGCTTGGCGAATGACAAGTTTTTACCACCATGGAACCACCCAAACAAGGAGAACCGAACTAGACAACCCAAAGTTAGGAACAAAGCACAATCACAATCACAGGGAAGCAAACAACCACCATCTCAGCCGCCAAAAGTTGTCAATGTGGGAAAAATACCATTGTCAGAAGCAACACTAGTAATCCCTACAGGTATTGAGGAAGAAAACCAACAAACACCACCTACGACAATGGACATTGATAGGCCATAAGAGGGGTAGGGACACCCGAATGAAGATGCAGGCAACCTAGGACAACTAGAAAACCCCATAGAAGCCCCGAGAGTCACCGTGATGACTCTAAACCAAGAAGAAATGGTCGTGCTAGAAGAATCATAGACAACCATGTTGAAACAACCGCAAGAGGAAGTAGTGGAGGATTTCACTGGCTGACCAGAGAAGGTTGTCGATGAACAAACAATGGAGGCTAGAACCATGAGTCAACCACCACAACAAAAGCAAAAGCAAAAAGTAACTAGGTCACCGCACAGACAACCCACCGCAATAATTGTTTTACCGCACATACCATAAGGGGTACATGTAGCAACAGACTTGTTAGGTCATGTAGAGAAATTGAGGTACTCAGACCATGATGTAACAGACACAAACAAGTTCTTGGAGTTCACTAAGAAAGTCTACCTATAGACTATGGTATAGATCCCTTTGGGGAACCAATTAATCAACCAGTTTAGTGGACAGTAGGATTGGCCAAAATGGGGATTTTAGGTCTGTTGGACCTACCACAGTTTGGAAGAGGCAAATATGCAAACAATTGCGTTAAGTAGTTGATGGCAGTCACACATGGCGAAGATCTGTGGTTGGAACAATTGGTCTCAATAGACTTAGAGATCATTGCACACATCACAGAGCTGCCATCACAGGGCATGGATCCCACACAGTTCCTCAAGGAAAAAACAAAGGAGAAATCATTGGCCGAGGAGATGAAGAAGAAATACGACACCGACAGGGGGTCATGAAGAATCATTATCAAGCGGATTAGTGACATCACGACAAGAATGGCCACAAAAATTATGGCATGCAAGATGCTCAGAAATACCGCAAGGAGGAAGTCCCAACCGAGGTTTTCACAGCTGCAACACAATGTGCCGAGGGAACCACACTCAGTTGGGCCCCTTATTTGTTGAATCTATTTCTAGACAACTACAAGGATGCAAAGGATTTGGGAACAAAATTTCATTATTCATGGTTGATCATCCTGATAGCCATTATGGGATGGAAGGAGATGAAGTACGCATTTTTCTCCACTAGACCCAAACCCTGCCACCGAGCGCAATACTTGACAATTGGAGCCACTTCGGACGCCATGAATAAAAGAATGAATGCAACTGTATTCGAAGGATATCTCCGCGACCTACAAGAAACTATCACCAACACTTGGAGGATAACACTGGAAGTTGTTGCACGGTATCAAAGCATATCCAACTTCAAATCCACTAGACATGCGATGTGGATCCATGCATAGAAGGACCCCAAAAATAAATTGCTACAACTGCGCTACTGCATCACGGAGGGGGACATACAGATGGCCATTAAGGATTGGGATGAGGAATGGAGGATTCCAGTTCTCACTCTAGAAATATACGTAGAAAGAGAGGAGGAGGATGCAAGACATGAACATACACATGATGAGGAGGTAGGGCAGGCACAGACACAGCCCCAGGAAGTAACAATGCCCAAGAAACCAAGAACAGGTCAAAACAAGCCACAACAGAAGAAAGGGGGGACATCCAAGACAGGAGTCCAGATGGGGAAGAAGAACAATACACATGCACCCCAAGTACCAAAACACCAGGTTGAGGCAGCACATGGGACTACATCAAGTCCTATTCCACAAGAGCTAGGCCAGACTAAGCGACCAACCACCCAGACGGGGGGTGTGTGTAAGAAGATGAAGGCACATAGAATGCCTCCAGAATACACGATCGTAGAGGATGATGTAGAAATGGTGGCCCAAGTGGTCTAGGATAACACATTCGAGGATTTTGAGAATGGTGTGTGCCAAAGGGACATAATTGAATAAGAGTTGGCATACATGCGACAACTCCTCAGGTAGATCGGGTAAGCACATGCAAGCAAAAACAATGTAGAAATGGGCCCGTCAACATCACAGACAGGAGAAGAACCTGGAGCAAGAGAGCGGGACATAGTCCAGACAATAGCACAGTCAAGTTCAATGTTTCACGTCACACCCAACATGTTGCACATGGATGAAATTGTGGAGTAGACACCCCTAAAGGACTTGGCTCAACTACAGTTGGTATTTTTGCGGATACCAACCAAGGCCCTGCATAAACTACAAGTTAGTGTCACACATGAGGTACAGTCTCACACAAACATATAAACAATATAATTGTAGTAGGTAAAGGAGAATTGGGATGAGATGGAATTGGTATTCGAGCAGGCTAAGCTCAAGACCAAAGAAGAAAAATAACATGTGAAGGGACTAGAGTAGAAAGTGGTCATAGCATATGAGAATATCCCAAAGAGCGCACAGACGACCAAACTCATGGTGACATAAAATATTGATCAGATTGTGCGAAAAATCTATCAATACCAGCAGGAGATCGAAAATCTACGAGAGTAGCTCACACCTACCACTCCACCGGAGGTGAGGGAGTAAATGAAGCATGAGACAACAACACAGATACAAGAGATAGAACGACAAGTCCACGTGGAGGACGTCTTGTTCGAGAAAGAAACACAACTCTGGATGAAGTTGGAGGAGGATCAACAGGTCCAGTAGTGGGACTAGGAAGGATAATGGATAAGTGCAACTATCCAGGACCTCAAGCAGAGCAAAAAGACAATGTCAATCACGAAGCACATCAAAGGGGTGCAAGACATGAAGAATTTAAAAGCCGAACTCATAACTGCATAGACGAAGAAAAAGGATCACTGGGCCCAAATGGAACCTCTCCAAGAGTGAGTAGTAGAGGTCAATACATAGATAGAGGAAGCCAAAACATACATGGCACAAACCCAGGTAGAATGTGCAAGGATGTTTAGTGACGAGATTGCAGTGAAAGTATTGGATGCACTCAAGGATAAGACCACGCAGGCCCAAACACAAGCAACACAGATTATGGAGAAGTTCCAAGATATCACCAGGGAGATTGACAAAGCACATAGGGGTTAGGTGGCTTGGGATGAGCCACATGTCAGTGTTGGGGGCCTGTTGGAAGCAAGCCAAAGAGGAAGGAAAATATATTTTGGGAAGAAAGGAATTCATGAGGAAAGCGACAACTGGAACGAAGAGAAACACATGCGCATGCCTGGAAGACATAACGACACTAGGGTTAGGGTTTTTGTAATACATTGTAATGGTTAATGAGCCATAAACGTATAAATATAGAGACCTAGGTCTCATAGCGAGATCTAGGTTGAGTTTTGGGAAGTAGTGGCAGAGTCAGAAGAGACCATGGAGGATGGAGTCTTGTTTTGATAAGTAGTTGTAATACTCTGTGATACGACCTAATTTTGTAAGTTCTTGAGTTGTGGGAATAAATAAGGGTAGATATCGAGGGTCAGATCATAGACTGAGGAGCCTGGTGTGATCTAGTTTTCCTCATCATAGATCTTGATGCGACAGAGGATGAGTTGTAATGCACACGGTGCTGTAGTTTTGGAACTTCCATAACAAAAGATCTTAAGAGCCAGATATTTTTGGACGTATCCCAGGGGGGGTGAACCATGGTAAAACATGTGTTATGTGATTGAATTCTTGTGTTTCTTTTACTGTTTATCGGTATATATTAGAATGATGAATGAATGAGTTGATTATATTACATGCATAATTAAGAATGATAGTATATTTATTTAATAAGTTAAATAGAACTCTCAGCGCATACGTCACATATCTCCACTCAATATTGGATTGCTAACACCTGAGTATTGAAGTCACCCATTAAGACTATCTTGGGTGAGACTGCACAGTGCACCTTGTGTACTGTGTTGCCTTCTGGTTTACCAGGAGGGTCGATAGTTTTAGAGGCTTTTTTGGAACCCCAATAGACTTGAACCCTGGGTCAATCATGTTAAAGGTATAAACTCAGATATCAAAACAACAGGAAGTAATGGTCTCCATTGCGTCAATACCCGGGGAAGCTTTTGTTGAATCTGAAACTTGGTGAGTTTCTTGCCTTGTTGAAGAAACTTCCCTGCTTAGTTTTTTGATGGTTGTTATGAACCAATCTGGCTGCATGATCTRCCTAAGTGTGGGAGGACTTTGTCGGTGAAGATGAAGCATAAAGAACATGAAGGGATTTCTCATAACTTTATTTGACTAGGTAGTGTGGAGGCACCCTCGTTGGTGTCGTAGGAAAATCTTGGTKCTCTTCTACAATTTTTTTKATCTGCTTATGCTAGATAGAAGGTTCTTGGGAMAAKGTTATAATGGTTGCAATTTCCTCCTCTTCTGACCARGTGGTTAAGAGGCTAAACTTTGTGGTATGAGAGATTAATTTGCAACACTGTTTTGTCAGTACAATAGTCAGAACTACCTTTGGTATCCTGTAGTGTTGACCCCCAGAGTAATAATGACACTATGGGGTGGAGACTCCTAAATARCATGAYGCCTCCACATACATGGTTTTCCTAACAAAAAATCATAKACTTCAAGTGGGGAAACATCATGTAGTACCTCATCCTTGAAAGGCTTGATGTCGTATGACAAGTGGCACTGTTGGCTTACACAAAAATCTCATCCCTGGAAGAGCCATCCAATGTTGTATGGTTGCAAGTGTGGTGTTGTCATCAAATCCAACTACTTGATGAACTATGTTGAGATGAGGTTCTTCTGGCTTCCGCTATCAAAATTAAAATGCAACGGGGTCCCCTTCACCCACATTTGTGAATGTAAAAGGTGCTCCCCATATAGAGGATCCCCTGGTTCTTCTAGTTGGATTGTTGTGGTCACGAAAATAGCAGTGGGTTCTGGATCAATTATCTATATCATTTTATTATTATTTGAATCAGAGTCTGAGTCGGGGCTAGGCTTTGTTTCTTGAGCTCGGCCACCATTGATTGTTTCGTGTGAAATTCATCAGTGTTGTGCCAAGGGATTTTGTGGAAGTCACACCACTTTCTAGTGTCCTTCTTTGTCTTCCCATTACCCTTATTTTCTTGTGTCTTGGACCAGTTGTCTTGAATTTTCTATGAGTTAGGGATGTCTTTAGCATACTTTGGTTGTTGTTGATTTGCAGACGCAAATTCCCGCTTGTTCTACTGCTTAAATTTCTATTTGATTTTGACAACATATCTATAAGCGACTCCTAGTGATGAGATGTCCATAAAATCCATTTTGGGTTGGATGTACCTATGTAGAGCCCTGTGGTATTTATGAAACAGATGTCACTCAGAGTCTTTGATACCCAAATTGGTGCGCAAGGTATGGAAGGTATTTGTGAACTCTGACATTATTTGGTCCCACTTTTGATACAGTGTGATCCATCTCATGTGCTGGTCATCATAGTTTCCCACGGGGCAATATTTGTTCTTGACCGCATCCATAAAAAAATCCCAAGTGGGCTCAGCCCCAAATATTCCAGACTCCTCAGTGTAACTTTTCTCCCATTAATTTCCCCACCAATGTTTGAGATGGGGGAGAGCCTTAAGGAGTGCAAAGGTGATATTTTCTCTGTCAGAAAAATTGTGAACAAAGAAATAAACTTCTATCAAATTTAACCATTTTCCCAAAGCATCTGCATCGATATGGCCTTCAAATACGGGAATATCAAAATTAACTTGTACCTTGAATGGAGTAGCATCTCCAAAGCGACTGATTGATGAAGACGTGCCTGTTGATGTCAGAAATATTTGAAGAATTTGGGAAAAATTCTCCAACATATCATTCCTCTGTTGTGCGAAGGATTCTACAAGCAACAACTTGATGGGATCTTTTGTTCCCGCATCTCTCATTTATTTTTCCATGGGAGGCCACTTAGGATGATGAGAGTGGTTTTTCTCAAGGGAAACTACCTCGATTCCCAACTCTTTGTACCCTGACCTCGTCGAGGACATGCAATAAGAAACGAAAACGAGAAGCCCACTCTGATACAAGTAATACATATTATTTTTTAGAACGAAATGAAGGCATACATATAACAATGAAATATGTCGAGATATTGCAAGATACATAGAAATATTGCAATAAACATAGAGATACAATAATCCACAATTTTTATTAATGAGAGAATGTACAAAAACTTTAAAATTATAGAGTGAATGACTCGCTAGAATGGTGGCAACTTATCTCTGAGAAAATATGTGATGGCTATGCTCATTCGCAAGAAGATGATGATGTTTAAAATTAGACTCTAAAGTCATTTTTAACATAAAGAAAATCCAAAACCCTAACCCTGGAAGATGAAATCCCAAAATTCGTGTGGGCCCCGATGGGGTAAGTTGGTATGTCAACTTCCCAATGGCGTAACTTTTGCATACGATCATTGTTTGGGGCGCATGGAAGCTCATTTGAAAGGTCTATCTGAGGAATACACATTTTTCCATCGCACTCTGGATAATGCCTATAGTTCGACTGTGGAGGGACCATAAAATGTTGTTTAGGGCCTCAAAACAACCCTAGAAGTTTAGGACTTGAAATGTTGTAGAAAAATTGCAAAGGTGGAAACCCCTATTTTGATCTAGTGGAATAGGTGGGTGGCCATTGATTTCCATCTAGATCAATCCTCCACCCTTAGGAAGAAATGGTCTCCATTGTGTCAGGTCCCCGAGGAATATTTTGTTGAATTTGAACCTTGGTGAGTTGCTTGCGTTGCTGAAGAAGTTTCCCTGCATAGCATGTTGAAGGTTGTTATGAACCAATCCAGCTGCATGATATGCTTGAGTGTAGGAGGACTCTGTCGGTGAACATGCAACATAAATAATATGAATGGATTTATCATAACTTGATTTGAATGGGTAGTGTGGAGGCACCCCCATAGCTTTCATAGGAATATATTAGTGCTCTTCTACAATCTTGTTGATCTTCTTATGTTGGATAGAAGGTTCTTGGGCCAAGGCTGCAATGGTTGCAGTTTCCTTCTCTTTTGACCAAGTGGTGAAGAGGCTAAACTTTGTCATATGAGAGATCACTTTGTGGCATTGTTTCTTCGGTATAGTAGTCAAAACTACATTTTGTATCCTGTAGTCTTGACACCCTAGAGTAACAATGACGCTACGAGGTCGAGACTCATAAACAACATGACACCTCCACATATATGGTTGGACTAATAGAACATCACAGACTTCCAGTGGAGAAAGATCATGTAGTACCTCATCCTTGAATGGCTTGATGTCGCATGACAGGTGGAACTTCTAGTTGACACAAAGATCTCGTCCTTAGCGAAGCCATATGATGGTGTATGGTTATGGATGTGGTGTTGTCAGAAAATCCAACTGCTTGACGACCTCTGCTAAGATGAGGTTCTTATGAATTCCGCTATTAAAAATAAAATGCAACAGGGTCCCCTTCACCTACATCTGTGAATGGAAAATGCACTCTCCCTCCTAAGGATCCTGTGGTTCTTCTGGTTGGATTGTTGCAATCACGATAGTAGCAGTGGGTTTTTCATCAATTATCTATCTCCTTTTATTATTATCTTAATCATAGTCTGATTAGGGGATCAACTTTGTTTCTTTGAGCTCAGGAACCAATGATTGTTTTGAGTGACATTCATCAGTGTTGTGCCAAGAGAATTTGTGGAAGTTGCACCACTTACCAGTGTCCTTCTTCATCTTCATGTTACCCTTATTTTCTTGTGGCTTGGACTGGTTGTCTTGACTATTCTGTGACTTAGGGTTTCCTTTACCATACTTTGGTTGTTGCGGATTTGCAGACACAAAGTCTTTCTTATTCTTCTACTTAAATTTATGCTCAATTTTGACAACATATCTATAAGCGTCTCACAGTGATGAGATTTCCATAAACTCCATTTCTGTTTGGATGTACATGTGTAGAGTCCCATGGTATTTAAGAACCAGATGTCGCTCAGAGTCTTTGATACCCATCTTGGTGTGCATGGTATGGAAGGTATTTGTGTTAGAAAAACAGGATCGCGGAGCAATAAAATAAAACAAATGCGGAAATAAAATACAAAAGATACACAATACAATAGATACATAGATATACGTGGTTCACCCAGTGTGGGCTACGTCCACCAAATAAATTGTCAGGTCCTTCCTTTATTATTATCTAGCAATCAAAGGGATACAACCTACAACAAACTCGTTGTAACTTCCTTTTCTTTCTCTCACAGTCTCCTATCTCAGAATACAATATTCTCCATAATGCATAGCCACAATACATTTCCCTCATCACAAAGGGTTGCCTTCTAGGGAAAAAAATCCTAACATAATTTCTATCGTTAAATATGTGAACTTATAATGAATGGTCCAGATTTAGAATGAAATTAAAATATACATTTACATGGAAATTTTTTCCTTCGGGGACCCGCTTTCCCCCGAACCCCGTAGAGGGGGTAACCCTCCTCTGCACTCCCTCGCGTGTAAGAGTGTACATACTTTTGGGGTGTAAATACTTCATGGGGTATAAACACATCTGAAAACAAAATACCTCTGAATCAAGAAGATAATCAGGATCCACTAACAACAATTTGTGAACTCCAACATTGTTTGGTCCCGCTTTTGATGTAGCCTGGTCCATCTCATGTATTGTTCATCATAGTTTCCCACAAGGTAATATTTCTCCTTGACCACATCTATAAAAAGAATCCCAAGTGGGGTCAGCCCAAAATATTCCAGGCTCCTCGGTGGAACTTTTCTCCCAATAAGTTTCCCACCAATATTTGACATGGAGGAGAGTCTTGAGGAGTGAAAAGGTGATATTTTATCTATCAAAAAAATTGTGAACGGAGAAATAACCTTCTAGCAAATTTAACCATTTTTCCAAAGAATATGCATCGATCTGACCTTCAAATATAGGAATATCAAAATTAACTTGTACCTTGAATGGAGTAGAGTCTCCAAAGCGACTTCTTGACGAAGAGGTGTATGTTATTGTTGGCAATATTTGAAGGATTTGGGAAATATTCTCCAACATCTCGTTCCTCTGTTGTGCGAGGGATTCCATGAATAATAACTTGATGGGATATTCTACTCCCGCATCTCTCTTTTCTTCCAATGGGAGGCCACTTGGACTGATGAGAGTGGTTTTCCTCAAGGGAAACTAGATCGATACCCAACTCTTTGTACCATGACCTCATCGGGGACATGCATTAAGAAACGACAACGAGTAGCTTTCTATGATACCACTGATCCTAATTATTTTTTAGAATGAAATGAAGGCAGAGATATAGCAATGAAATATACAAATATACTGCAGGATACACATAAATATTGTAATAAACACAAAGATATAGTAATGCACAATTTTTATTACTGAGAAAATGTATAGAAATTGTAAAATTACAGAGTGAATGACTCGCTAGAATGGTGACAACTTATATATGAGAAGCACAATGTGATAGATATGCTCATTCACAGGAAGATGATGTTTACAATGAGGCTCCAAAGTCCTTTTTAACATAAAGAAAACCCTAAACCTTGAAGATGAAACACCAAAAGTCATGTGGGCCCCGATGGAGTAAGTTGGTACGTCAAATTCCCAAGGGAATAACTTTTGCATACGATCTATGTTTGGGGCACATGATATCTGGTTTGAAAGGCTTATATGAGGAATACACATTTTTCCATAACACTCTTGCTAAATCCTACAGTGTGATTGTGGAGGGCCCAGAAAATGTTGTTTAGGGCCTCAAAACAACCCTAGAAGTTTAGGACTTGAAATGTTGTATAAAAGTTTCCAAGGTGGAAACCCCTATTTTGAGCCAGTGGAATAGGTGTTTGGAAACCAATTTCTATTTGGATCAATCCTTCCTCCTTAGGAAGCAATTATCTTCATTGTGTCAAGTCCTCGGGGAATCGTTTTTTGAATTTGAACCTTGTTGAGTTGTTTGCCTTGCCGAAGAAGTTTCCATACTTAGCTTGTTGAAGGTTGTTATGAACCAGTATGGATGCATGATCTGTTTGAGTGTGGGAGGAATATTTCGGTGAAGATGCACCATAGATAACATGCAGGGATTTATCATAACTTGATTTGACTGGGTAGAGTGGAGGCAACCCCGTAGGTGTCGTAGGAATATATTGGTGCTCTTTTACAATCTTGTTGATCCATTTCTATTGGATAGAAGGTTCTTGGCATGAGGATGCAATGGTTGTAGTGTCCTTCTCTTCTTACCAGGTGGTGAAGAGGCTAAACTTTTCGGTATGAGAGATTACTTTGTGATACTATTTTGTCGGTACAGTATTCAGAACCACCTATGGTATCATGTATTGTTGACCCCCCAGAGTAACAATGATGCTACAGGGTCGAGACTCATAAACAACATGATGCATCCACATAAATGGTTGGCCTAACATAACATCATAGACTTCCAGTGGAGAAACATCACACAATACCTCATCTTTGAAGGGATTGATGTTGTATTTTTAGCTCGGACACCAACAAATATTTTGAGTGACATTCATCGATGTTGTTCCAAGGGATTTTGTGGAAGTCACACCTCTTCCCAGTGTTTTTCGTCTTCTCATTACCCTTCTTTTCTTATGGCTTGGACTGGTTATCTTAATTGTTCTGTGAGTTAGGGATGCATTTACCATACTTTGGTTGTTGTAGATTTTCAAACCCAAATTCCCACTTGTTATGTTGCTTAAATTTATTCTTGATTTTGACAGAATATCTATAAGTGGTTATCAGTGATGAGATGTATAGAAACTCTATTTTGGTTTGGATATACCTGTCTAGAGCCCTACAGTATTTCCGAACCAGATGTCACTCAGATTCTTTGATACCCATCTTGGTGCACAAGGTATGGAAGGTATTTGTGAACTTAGACATTGTTTGTGTTGATATTATGGTATTTGTGGGAGGTATTAACCTCCACGTGTAGCCTTTGACAAGACTATAATATTTTGGGAAGCAAAAGAAACCCTAAAACGTTGGATAATAACCCTAGGAGACACGTCAACTTAAGAGAATATTCAATATTGAGTTATTAGCCTCCATAAAGAGAAGTCGATCTAGTCAAGTGATATAGAGAAGTATAAATAAAGGGTACTAGAGATCGTTTGTCACTCTCACTCTCACAACTGCATAAGGACTAGTGGTGTGCAAGTTTGAAGATGGAGTGCAGTTGCAACTGTTGCAACTAGAATTTTGGTTTTGGTTGGACTTTCTATTGGTTATGGTTTGGACTTTCTCTTCGTTATGGTTTGGAATTTCTGCTTGGTTTCTGGTTATTCTTTCTTAGTGCTACCCTTGGAGAAAGGTTTTCTACCCTTGGTTGGTTATTGGTCTTCTACTAGAATTATTCTATCTGTCAAGGTTACGGTGCTCGGGGATGACCTTTGTGCCTATGGTTGGGTGAAAATATTTCTATATTGTCTATGGAAAAAATGATCACATCCATTATTTCTAATAGGTTATGGGACCACACTATCTTAAAACAGTCTAACCATTGGAATATAGATTGGGAAGTTATTTTTTAAGCTCATTATGGCCCCAGTTACAACTGCAACTAGGTTTTCTGATTATGCAGCTGCAAAAATCACTAACCTTTGTGTTTGGGAACTTTTGGTGAAGCATTTGACCTAATTCCTTAACATCCTAGTGCTCCCTAGCCTAACACACCTCTTAGTACTCTCAGCCAGTAAAAATGTTAGGTTTGAATCTTTGGTCAAGGTCAAAGTCAAAGTTTGACTAGTCAAAGTGAAAGGTTGATCGATCAAAGTCAAAATAAAAGGTTGACTTTTGTTCAAATTAATTTTGTGGTCAAAGTTGAAATTTTATAGTTTTTAGCTTTTTCTAATCATTAAATCTTCTGATTGAGTTTCTAATCTCTTCTTGTCAAGATGATATCTAGTTTCAGATTGGAAGACAAGTTGGACGATGCTACAGGGTTTCAAGAAACTATCAAACTAGATCATCTTACTAATGCTACTAAGAAACTATCCGTCATATGAAAGATGTATCAGAAACATTGTTGTTCTTATTGTCTCGGCCAGGTTATTTCATGAAGGCTATCATGAAGATGTATTTCCAGGAAGGTACCCTTGTGAAATATGTTTGTGGAAGATGTCATAGAAGAAGTTTATAAGGATGACACAGTGCTTGCAACAACTGCCAGATGGGCATCAGTCAGAACAGATAGAAACAAACTTAAAGAGGATCGGAAGATTCAGACTCAAAGGAAGTCAAAAATCAAAAGGAAACTAGAACATGCTTGTGACACTTCATAGAAATCAAAGAGAGATGCAACAGACAGAAGCATGGACTCTCTCAGATGGAAGGAGTTGATCACATAATTCCAATAGAAGATCATGCATATTTCTCATTCAGGCATGAAGTTAGTATTAGGATGAGCTAATCCCCAACGATATGATCCATTGAAGAAGAATCCATAAAGACTATGAAGTATCCATCCACGTTCTTCATTGAAAGTAGCATCCATAATAACCAACACGTGTTCAGTTTCAATCTAGAAGAAGTCTTCTTCAAAAAGAAGCCTTGAATATCCTTGGTTTTCCATCTACATTTATGTTCTTATGGTGGAAGGTTGGATAGTTTAGGAAACAAGGGCATGTAATCTATAGAAGATTTCATGGACTCCAACATTGAAGATAAACATGAGGAATAACATGAAGATTCCAAGAAAGAAAGAACAATTAGAACAACCAATTGAACTAGTTTGAACCCATTAGAAGCAGTTAGGTAGAAGGAATGGAAGGAAGTTGTGATGAAGAAAAATGTATGTGAGAAATTAAGAATTGATAGATACAAGGCGAGACTCAGGGATAGAGGGTTCTCCCAGTAGGAGGGAGAAGAATACGATGACAACTTGTTCTAGTAACCATATATATACCTCTACCTGATCCATTGTATCTCTTGCAGTATCCATGGGTTGGAGTTTATATTAGATGAATGTAAATATTGTTTTTCTCAATGGAGTAATTGAAGAAGAAGCGTATGCAGAGAAAAATCAAGGTTTTGAGGTATACTAGAAAGAGACCCTTGTATGAAAATGGAAGAAGACCTTGTATGGATTCAAGCAAAATTGGTGCAGAGCCTCTCATGTACAATAGAAGCGTGGTGAAAAATTCCTATGACAGAAAAAGTATATTGAAATGGTTCTTCAGAAGTCTGGGATGATGAGTTGAAAATCCATGGAAAACTCCCTTGATGACCGATCTGAAGAAGTTGAGATACTTTGATCTAGTAGACCCGTCTCTGTATTGATAATTGATTGGCTCGTTAATGTATACTTAGCCAGATATTTTCCTTGTGGGACGTTTGAGTTATGATATACAATTGCACGGATTTATCGATTCAGACTAGGCAAGGAGTGCATATGACAGAGGAAGTGCTACTTGGATATGTTTTAGTTTGAGCTTTTCCACAATGTCATGGGCTAGCAAGAAACAAAAGTCTATTGCACTCAACACTGTAGAAGCAGAGTATATAGTAGTTTGTGATACTTCTACAGAAGCAATGTGGTTCTGTAATTTGGTTTATGGACTAACTGATCAGGTGTTGAATTCAACTATGATATATTATGATGATTAGATCTATGTGAATCTTTCAAAGAACCCGATGTTCCATGAAAGTTCAAAGCACATTGAGATCAAACATTATATTATTTGTGATAAATTTGAGAGGGGAGAAGTGGTTCTCTAGTATATCTCCACAGATGAGAAGATAACAAATATTTTGGAAAAGCCTTTGTCCAAGATGAAAATGTTACGTACTTAAGGGACAAGTTTGGGCTTGTGGATATGACTTCGTTATTGAAAAAGGAAGTGATTACTCCTAGGTTGTTAGGGAGAACTAATATGTTATTGATTTATGGACAGTCATTTTCCAATTTGTAAAATGGTCCAGGTTGGGCAATTCCTTTCCAGTCCGAAAAGTGGTTTGATATTTCTGACGGATGAGAATTTTCTAGTTCGGAAAATGGTCCAGATCAGATAGCCATTTTCATAATGAAAATGGTTTCATAGATTGTTGATGCACCACTAAAAATGATTCCCCTTGTGACCAGTGTGGAGGAATGGTCGAGGAAAATCATTCTTCTTGGAAATCACTCTAAGTAGTGGTCAAGTAGAATGGTATGCCTCATCGAGTAGTCATTCTTTCAAAGTTCACAGTTGTGAGTTGTTTCTAAGAATGGTCCATTTTGGAGGTTGGTGCAGGAAAATCATTTCCATAGGAAATGGTTCAGACAGTCATTCCCTAGGGCAGACTCATTCTCTCCAGGTTGCACTATGATTAGTGTCGGAGGAATGGATTAGTTAGGTGAATGGTCCAGGTTCAGAAATCAGGGACATGCATTCCCTAGGGAAGAATCATTCTCTCCAGGTTGCACTATGATTAGTTCTTGAGGGATGGCCCAGTTAGGTGAATGGTCCAGGCTCAAAAAGCATGGATAATTATTCTTTTATGCTTGGGAAGAATAGTCCATAAATCTCATGATTGAAGTTTTATTTATGAGGGTAGATGTTCTTCCAGATATCACAGGTGTGAGTAGAAGAATGGCCCATATGACTCAGCTTGTATCATGATATTTTTTACACAGGTTGATATCATACGATATGATTGTTTTGGAGATTGTATGTCTCTAGATAGTAGTTGTATGCTATTGTGGTGGATGTGATCCAATGGTGGTGATTGTGTGTCATTGGTTAGTAGTCGTGTGCTACTAGGTGTGGTTATGTACCAATGGATAGTAGTTGAGTACTACTATGGATAGACACAATTGTGTTCTATTGGATGACATTGTTCTGATTTCCATGGCGACTATCACTAGTGTTGAAGATGATTGCCAGCTAGATGGATAATCAGTTTGTTGATGGACATACATTCTCCAAGAGGAGAATGGTCCAGGCAAGATTGATTATTGGTGGACATACATTCTCCCTCTGGAGAATGGTCTAGGTTGATATATTGTAGATGTACCATGGACAATTATTCTTCTAAGACATATGTCCAGATTATAAGAATGGTATGTCTCCTTGAGTTCACATTAGTGACCAGAGTGACGAGATTGGTAGAGGACAAACATTTTCCCTAAGTTCACAGTAGTGGATGAAGGAAAAATGGTCCAGGATAATAATTCTTCTAGGACACATGTCTGAATTAGAAGAATAGTCCTTGTAGCCCATGGCATGGCTTCCAACATCTGTTGGAACAATTATTCTTCTAGGAAATATGTATGGATTAGAAGAATAGTTCTTATATCACTCTATGAAGTGAGTGACTTATTCATCATCATGCTTGATTACTCATATGGAGTATGGCTTTGAGAGATGATGCAGTTGATACTATCATATGATACTGATAGTGATGATGTTTCTCATGAGTTCATATATGTGATCATGAGATAGCCTACATGGATATGATGATGCTACCGGTTGAATGGTCTATTTGTGCTCAAGACCATTAAATTTAATACCTCCCTAGATAGGAGGGAGTGTTGATATTATGGTAGCTGCGGGAGGTATTAACCTCCACGTGTAACCTTTGATAAGACTAGAATATTTCGGGAAGTAAGAGAAACCCTAAAATGTTGGATAATAACCCTAGGAGACAAGTCGACTCAAGAGAATATTTAATATTGATTTATTAGACTCCAGAAAGAGAACTTGGCCTAGTCAAGTGAGATAAAGTAGTATAAATAGAGGGCGCTAGATCTCATTTTCCACTCTCACTCTCACCACTACATAAGGACTAGTGGTGCGAAAATTTGGAGAGGGAGTGTAGTTGCAGCTGCTGCAACTGACATTTTGGTTTTGGTTAGACTTTCTCTTGTTTATGGTTTGGAATTTATCTTGGTTATGGTTTGGACTTTTTTCTTGTTTTCTGGTTATTCTTGTTTGTTGCACTACCCTTGGAGAAAGGTGAGCTAGCGTTGGTTGGTTATTGGTCTGCTACCAAAATTATTCTGGTTGTCAAGGTTAAGGTGCTCGGGGGTGGCCTTTGTGCCTATGGTTGGGTGACAACATTGATATATTATCTATGGAAAAATGAGAACATCCCTTTATTTCTAATATTTTGGTCCCACTTTTGATGCAAAATGGTCCATCTCATGTACTGGTCATCATAGTTTCCCATAGGGTAATATTGCTCCTTGACGACATCCATAAAAAAATCCCAACTGGGATTTGTTATCATATGAACTTGTCAGAGTCCTGTGGGTTTGAGGTTTCCATCTAAGTCTGTATTTTTTCCCTGTCTCTCTCCTTTTCGCAGACCAAGTCTTAAATTTTCCCCCCTTCGACTTGTAAAATTATTTTCGTTTTCCCCCCTTCGTGTTTAAAGTTCCCCGGTCTCACTGTTTTCCCAGCCCACATCCAGTCGTCCAAATCCTCGATCATGCAAGCCGCAACCAAGAACAAAAAGTGCATCTTTCCTAATAGTCCATTTCGGGATTGAAGCATAAGAGGAAGGCAGTTTTAAAATTTCAGCGGCAGAGATCCATTAGGCGAATCGATCGACGACGTGCATTCTTTTAGAAAGTCAATATTGTGCGAAGTATAGCGCCATAGCAAAAGCCAGAAGATCAAATTTTAGGCAAAGATTGAATCTAGGTCATGGATCTTATTGGGAGAGATCAACGGTGGAAGATTATCGTGAGAATCGGGAGTTTGAAATGTTGTTAAAGTTGTTCGTCAAAGGTCCAAACTCTCGAAACCCGAAATCAACAGGAGCCTTCTGATTCAAAGGGACGCGTGGCACTAGATCCAAGGATTCGGGGTTTCACGAATCAAAGGTTGTAGCATTGAGCGGCTAGCGACTGGGGTTTTTGAGGAAGCAATCGTGTTCATCAAATTCAAAGCAAGTCTAATCGATGATATGAATAAGGCTATTTCGTAAGTTCAAGCATCAAAATATTTAAAATCAAGTGGAGTGAAGACTCCCGAAAGATGAAATCCTGAAGCGCCTTTGGATATAAGCATCGATTTATGACAGGAGGCTGCATGTAGGATGGAGCAATGAAAAGTAGCTGCGCCAAAGGCCGAAAGTGCCCATATTGATCACAGAAAAATATCAGCATGGCCTCGAGACGTCGATATTGACTCTCATAAGTCATGGGCACTATCTAAGCATTCATGGGTGTTGGGCCTCATCCTCATCCCGATGAAGGTAGTTATTGAAGATGGGGGTGGCAGTTGAGACCTTGTCTCACCCCATAAATGTAAAACATACAAAGAGCGGTCATAAAGGTAGACTGCCAATCTGAAGCTTCCATTATGGACATATTTTCCTGTAAAGAACATAACTACGCATGGCTTGCATCTAACAGGAGGAGGCCTATACAATCTGACAGAGCAAGCACCGAATGAAAATTTTAATGAAGTGGTTTGATCACACTCCTGGTGGTTGCAAAATTTGTGAGTATATATAGGCAGTTTTAGTATTTTGTTAAGGTCGATGGTTGGACATTGCTCCCGTATTGTAAACATTTGATGAAGCTTCTGGTTCTCTAGTTATGTATTTGGATCTGAGACTTCTTGTTTAATGAAAGTCAGCTTATTTTCCATCATCTTTGCATCTAATACTGAAGTGTCCATGATTGAAGGATTCACATGGATTTTTTTTACTCTATTGGAATGTATGTTTGATTGCAGTGTTGTTATTTACGTTCTTTCTGTTTCCTGAAGTTTTGAATCCAAGAGGATCTTTTATTTGAATATTTTCCTCCTTAGGTTGTTGGAAGACCTGATGTCTATGAAATGCCTCTACACTCTCCTAACCAAATTCTTCCCTCTATTCACCCTTACTCCAACTTACTGACATAAGTTAATCAAGAACTCACATGCATGTGCATACCTGTCCAGTTTTATGAGTTAAAACGATATCATCCTGAGTATGCGCGGATTTTACCTCTTTAAAACCAAACCATGACATATAAAAATATGATGGGTACTAGGATTATCTTCTCTACAATCAGAGGGTGACTTCTAGTGATAACATTTTTGGCATCATTTCCGAGGAACGAATTGAAGACATTTCCCTCAGATAGAATGACAAAGAGATTCTGATTCTGAAGGTGCATCAGATATCGTAACCATTGAAGATTGCGCTTGCAATGGTGACTCCATTGTTTCGACTCCACTGTTTCAGTTGTGGCCTCCAGAGGCAGACACACGAGGTCTACTCCATAGTTTCCTCTGACTACACCTGAAGCTAACTCAAAGAGGATTATTAAGAAGGGAAATCTTTCTCAAGAAGGATTTTATTTGTTGTATCGGATTGAAAAGCTCCATGGGAAGACCAGCATTGCAGAGATCCAGTTTTAGATGGTGAGCTAAAGTTTGACACATTATTTTGATTGATTATCTTTCACCATGGAGACTCCACTGTGCAGAATTTGTTGGTGACTCCTCTGAAGGGAGACAAATCAAAAGGCTATGGAGGCTATCTTGGCCAACAGATTTCCCCTCTTCAATTTCTCAGCCATAGTTGGTTATCCACATCTAGTGCCAGCTATAAATGAATGGGATGATTATCTTCCGAGATTCAGAGGAAGAAAACATGAACATCCCGATGATCACTTACTAAAATTTCATATATGCATGCTTGAACATGGCTTCTTTCATGAGGATGTCTAGATCAAGATGTTCAAATTTTCTTTAGAGGAAGATGCTCGTGAATGGTGTCAATCTCTCCCTACTGCTAGTTTCCATTCCTTAAAGGATTTTCACGATGCTTTTAATTCATATTACGAGAAGATTTACCCGGCTCAAATTATTTTTGATGGATGTTGTAAGAAGTTAGCACTCCACATCTTGCAGATGATAGAGTGTTCCTCGTGTAATGAGTCTGGTAAATATCTAATTGAGAGAGAAAGTGAGGATAAAAGTGAGTATTCTACAAATACGGATGGAAATTTTTCTCTCTCTATTTCCCAAGAAGAAGGCCTTCTAGATATGATTGATGATGGCGTTGATGATTGAATATCCATAGAAGCATTATATTCTTCCCCTGGTACACATGTTGTCTCATATTTAAAAGAAGAAATGGTTGAAGAAAATAATCAAGATATTGCTCTTTTTTCTTTGCAAGATAAAAGAGTTATGCGCTCACCGACCTCTAATGAGTATTAAGAAGAAAAAATCATAGGTTGCCAATATTCGTATGAAGGCAACATATTCTACCAAGAGAAGTATGATAGAGAGAAGGAGCCATACATGGATATACATAAAGAGGTGTCTTTCTCTCAACTAGCAGATGTTATCAGAGAAAACAAAGGAGAGGAGGACCAACATCACACATCAACCTTTTACTCACTTGTGCTTGCCATAGAATGTCAGCCAGAGGTGAGTAGCCGTAAGATGAAGCATGTTTTCTATTACCAAACCAGTAAGTTTTGTCACCTATTTTCTGACCCTATAATGGAGTACATGGGGTTGCATTTTTTACAGGTATTGAAGCCTCCAAAATTTATCTTGTCTTCAGCACTAGGAGGAGAATTGAAAAATGTAATCGATTTGTTGTCACAATTTCATTTTATTTTATTGATCAATGATAGATTAAATAAGTTTTCAGTTAGGAGGTTACTTGATTGGCTCTGGTGGAAGTCCACTTTCTCCTAACACTTTGTAAATATTAGTTAGCCTAGGATTGTACATAAATAAGCTCTTTCTGGATCATGTGTGTTTGTTTTCCTTTTTTTAAAAGTAGAATAATGTACATGTCGGCCTTCGACAAAATGTTTTGAGCTCGACTCCATAACCCAACAGCTAAGGCACTGGAACTACTTTTTCTTGGAAGCTCACAGGGAGCATGCCATCCCTTGTGGAGCCAAATGTTATCACATGAACTTGTCAGAGTCCTGTGGGTTTGTGGTTTCTACCTAAGTCTGTAATTTTTCCCTGTCTCTCTCCTTTTCACAGACCAAGTCTTAAATTTTCCCCCCCTTCGGCTTGTAAAATCATTTTCATTTCCCCCCCTTTGTGTTTAAAGTGCCCCAGCCTCCCTATTTTCCTCGATCATGTAGGCCACAACCATGAACACAAAATGCAACTTTCCTAACAGTCCATTTTGGGCTTGAAGCACAAGCAAACGAAAATTTTAAATTTTCAGCGACAACGATCCATTATGAAAATCGATCGACGACGTGCATTCTTCTGGAAGTTCAAAATTGCACGAAGTATAGAACCAAAGAAAAATCCCAAAGATCAAAGGTTGGGAAAAAATTGAATCTAGGTCGTGGATCTTATTGGGAGAGATCAATGGTGGAATATTATCGTGGGAATTGGGAGTTTGAAATGTTGTTAAAGTTGTTCATCAAAGGTCTGAACTCCAGAAACCTGAAATCAACAGGAGTTGTATGATTCAGAGGGATGTGTGGCACTAGATACAAGGATTCACGGTTTCACGAATCTAAGGTTTTAACATTGAGCAGCTAGTGACTGGGGTTTTTGAGGAAGCAATCGTGGTCATCAAACTCAAAGCAAGTCCGATTGTTGATCTGAATAAGGATATTTCACAAGTTTGGGCATCGAAATATTTAAAATCAAGTGGAGTGAAGACTCCCGAAAGATGAAATCCTGAAGTGCCTTTGGATATAAGAGTTGAGTTATGACCCGAGGTCACATGCAGGATGGGGCAATGAAACGAAGTCGCGCCAAAGGTCGAAAGCACCCATATTGGTCATAAGAAAAGATCATCATGGCCTCGAGACATCGAGATTGACTCTCAGAAGTCATGGGCACTGTCTGAGAATTCATGGGTTTTGGGACTCATCCTGATCCCGATGAAGGTAGTTATTGAAGAGAGTGGTCGTAAAGGCAGACTGTCATTCAGAAGCTTCCATTATGGATAGATTTTCCTGTAAATCACATAAATGCTCCTGGCTCGCATCTGACAGGAGGAGGCCTGCACAATTTTATAGAGCATGTGCCGACTGAAAACATTAATGCAGTGGTTTGATCACACTTTCGGTGGTTGCAACATTTCTGAGTATATATAGGCAATTTTAGTATTTTTTTAAGGTCGATGGTTGAGTAGTGCTCCCATATTGTAAAATTTTGATGAAGCTTCTGGTTCTCTGGTTATGTATTTGGATATGAGACTTCTTGTTTAATTAAATTCAACTTTGTTTTCATCATATTTGCCTCTGATACTAAAGTTTCCACGATTGAAGGATTCACATGGATTGTTTTAACTGTATTGTAATGTATGTTTGATTGTAGTGTTGTTATTTACGTTCTTTCAATTTCCTGAAGTTTTGAATCCAAGAGGATCTTGTATTTGGAGATTTTCCTCATTAGGCTACTGGAACACCTGATGTATACGACATGCCTCTACACTCTCCTAACCAAAGTCTTCCCTCTATTCACCCTTACTCCAACTTAATGACAAAAGTTAATCAAGACCTCACCTGCATGTGCATACTAGTCCAATTTTCTAAGTTAAAATGATATCATCTTGAGTCTACGCCCATTTGACCTTTTTAAAACCAACCTATGACATATAAAAATCTGATGGGTACTAGGCTTAACTTCTCTGCAACCGAAGGGCGAATTCTAGTGCTAATAGGATCAACCCAAAACATTCAAGACTCCTCGGTGGAAATTTTATCCCAGTAAGTTTTCCACCAATGTTTGACATGGGGGAGAGCCTTGAGGAGTGCAAAGGTGATCTTTTCTCTGTCGAAAAAATTGTGAACAAAGAAATAACCTTCTTGCAAATTTAACCATTTTTCCAAAGCATCTGCATCGATCTGACCTTCAAATACGAGAATATAAAAATTAACTTGTACCTTTAATGGACTAGTGTCTCCAAATCAACTACTTGACAAATCCACACCTGCTATTGTCGTAAATATTTGAATGATTTGGGAAAAATTCTCGAACATCTCATTCCTCTGTTGCGCAAGGGATTCCACGAGAAACAACTTGATGGGATATTTTTCTCCTGTGTCTCTCTTTTCTTTCTCCATGGGAGGTCGCTTGGGCTGAAGAGAGCGGTTGTCCTCAAGGGAAACTATCTTGAGACCCAACTCTCTGTAGCCTGACCTCGTCGAGGACATGCAATAAGAAACAACAATGAGCAACCTTCTCTAATACCACTGATCCATATTATTTTTTAGAACGAAATGAAGGCAGAGATATAACAATGAAATATACATATATATTTCGAGATACACATAAATATTTCAATATACATAGAGATATAGTAAAGCACAATTTTTATTAATGAGAGAAAGTACAAAAACTGTAAAATTACAGAGTGAATGACTCGCTAGAATGGTGGCATATTATCTATGAGAAGAGATGTGATGGCTATGCTCAATCACAAGAATATGATGATGTTTACAATGAGGCTCTAGAGTCCTTTTTAATATAAAGAAAATCCAAATCCCTAACCTAGGAAGATGAAATGCCAAAGGTCATGTGGGTTGTGATGGGGTAAGTTGGTACATCAACTTTCCAAGGGAGTAACTTTTGCATACAATCTCTGTTTGGGGCCCACGATAACTCATTTGAAAGGTCTATCCAAGGAATATACATTTTTCCTTCACACTTTGGCTAAAGCCTACAATGTGACTGTGTCAGGACAAGAAAACGTTGTTTAGGGACTCAAAATGGCCCCAAAATTTTAGGCCTCGAAATGTTGTAGAAAAACTACCAAGGTGGAAAACCATGTCTTGATCCAGTGGAATAGGTGGGTGGCCACCGATTTCCATCTGAATCAATGCATGATATACTACATGCATCCATCAACCCTAATATATCCAACTAGTGTATAACATCATACTCATCCAAGCAACCATTTTACCATGGTTCCTTGTGATTCATTTCTTTTAAAGTTGACTACAATTGAACCATATTTAGCCAAACTCAAATCTAAATTAGCCTATGTACTTGTTTCCAAACAAATACCCACGTATGCATGAAGTACTTGATGCACATTTTCTAGGATGTAAAAATAAAACTGAATTGAACCTTATAATTCAATATAATTGATAAAATCCATTGAATATTTTAATAAAAATAAGAATCAAAGGTCACAAGATTGTAATAATTTTCATGTAAAATTGCAAGATATGATGACTATAAAATTGTGAATATTCAAAAACCCTAACCAAATTAAGTCCATCAACCATAAAATAATGTTTTGGATTAAAATATTATCGTTGTTTTCAAAGCCATTTTGTAATCTCAAAAGTTGAATTTTTGAAAACCCTTTTAGATCTTATTTTTCTTCTTAGTTACTATAAAAATTATTTTCAAATTAAAATAGAAACAAAAATTAATCGTTTTAAAATCGATAGGCAATGATAGAATAGTTCAAAAGTAATAAAAAAATTGTATATATGTTATACATAGTCAAAGAAAAAGATAAGATAATAGATATATGTAAACAAATAGTGGAGTCAATTAGTGCAAAGATGTTGCCAAGCTTGAATTTTTTCTTTCAAGCATGAAGTTTTACACAATGTCAATTATCATAGATTTTATACACATAAATCAATATTATCTATGGAGTCTTATGTAAAGCAACAAGGGTTCTTCCCTAACTACATAGGAACCACAACAATGGACACTTTAGTCTCCCATGTAGCTCCATCTCAGTGCATTTATGCATCCTAGTGGAGACACTATTCATCCCAAGGGTCAAATCCTCAATGAGTGTCTCTCATGTTGAGCTATCATCTATTAGTTTCATCTCACATGTCACTTCCTCAACTCTCCCTTTCTATCTCACCTCACTAGTGATGCCCTATTCAACGAACTTCCATAGTTAGTGCCCCTCTCATGACCATTTGATCCCTCTCATATATTCCCCCTCCAGTGATGGAACCACCTCCAATGTCTAATTAGTCCCCCATCATGAATCTCAGATGAACAAAATTCAAGGACCTTCTCAATTATTGAACCCTCAATCCTACTTGGACTTGTCCCCTACAACTCCTCACCTCCCCTCATTAGTTGGTTTCCCATGGATATGAATAGTGAATGAAGCTTCAATTCCTTCCATCCTAGTGTGAGAAAATGTAGAGGAAAATATCAAATTCTTTAATGAAAATGGGGTCAAGTGCAAATTTAACGACCTCTAGAAAAATTAACAAAGCTTCACAAATGAACCTCGGTAGCTTGGAAATAGTGAATAAATGAGAAAGACTATATTTATTTGTGTGAAGAAATATTATTCATAGTAAAATTTTCCTTGGTAGAAGACAAAGATGTAATATTCAACTCCAACTCTTGGTTTTGGGGTAAAGAAGGGCTTGGCATGCAGCCATGGAGCCCAAACTTTGATCTAATAATGGACTCTTTGTCCACCACTCTAGTTTGAGTAACAATGTCAAACCTTTCCTTGAAATTATGGGGCTTTGAATCATTTCAAGGAATTAGAAATTCCTTGGGGAAGTTCCAATATGTAATGTACCCAACCAACAAGGTGAGCCACACTACTTCAAGAATGCACTTCTTGGACTAATTTCAAATTCTGATACCAATTAATTTATAATGAAGCATGAAATAAACACATGCAATCATCAAGATTCATGTTAAACTATAAAAGAATGATTAACATGCCATGCACAACAATAACCAACAAACGGGAATAGCATAAACACATCACAAAGATAATATTTAATACACGACGTAAATAAATATACAAGCAGAGAAAATCATGGGAGAGAACTTATCTTTTAAATGTAGTTACACCAATTAACTGCAGACATCATACGTTCCACCCAACCTTAGGATATGTTGCACATAAACTCTCTACAACAAGCCACCCTGAGCCAAGGCTATGAATCCACAAGGATGGGTCTTAGACCGACACTCAATTTCCCAAACCAGTCAATAATCAATCTCTCACAAATTTCTGAACCACATAGTGATCCCAATTTTCCAACTCTCCTCCCCATTCAGCTTGCACAACCCAAAGAGATGAACCCCCTTATATGAAATGAAATCCCTCGGGCTATTCCACCTCTTTCCATGGATCTTAGTGCTACTAGTTAGGAAATATCAAAGTTGGAAAATCCAAGGATTCTCAATTGTGTACAGTACTATCACAATTGCCAACAATCCCATGAACCCAAACATCCATTCCTTGCTAGAATACGCCAGTAAATCCTGCAACCAACCAACCATGGATCATTACCTTCATCAATTTGTTTTCCATTCCCCATGCCAAACCAAGAATGATCAAGAAGAGTGAATGATAAAGGAACTCCAAAAATTATTTGAGTAACAATGAATGGCCAACTTCCAAAACAATCAAGAATGGGGTTTTAAATACTCCAATGCATAATGTGTCCTTCTCCCAAGAAGCTCATGTAACCCCCTCTTCTCTCTAAAATTTAAAGGTGGGTAAATAAAAATATAAAGGCTTAGCCCCTCAACTTCCCCCTCTCTCGTGGAATCATATCCCCCTATAATTCTTGTATGTCTCTATCTTGCAGCCATGGATGTATTTTATTATTAACAATGTTCAAAGTATTACATTTCCTAGGCACTTCGACCCCTTTCAACTTTTATAGGCACTCCGACCTTTCATGAATAAAAAAAATACATTCTTAATCCAGGGACTCAAGATCAAGGTATTACATTCCCCTCACCCTTATTTTGGCACTATCTTCAATGCATATACAAAAGAGAGAAATCAAAATTTCAAAATTCTTCAAAAATTTGCAGGTACTCTACCCACATGGAATATTCATGCTCCCAAGTAGCATCTTCAGAACTGTAGCAGATCCAATGAACCTTTACCAATCTTATGGATTGATTCTGGAGCACTTTGAACTTCCTTTCCAATATGTGCATTGGTTGGGCTAGAAAGTCTCTTTTTGGCTCCACCCGAATCAAATTTCAGTCAATAACATGGTTAGGATCATGTACATACTTTTTTAGCAAATATAAATGAAATACATTATGAAAATTCATGGAAGCAGGTAATGCAAGCATGTATGTAACTGGCCCTATTTTGTTCAATATCTTAAATGAACCACAGAATATGACTATATCTTTGTACAGTTGCCCAAATTCAATGAGCTCTTCTTGGAATTCACTTTCAAAGAACAAGATATCTCATTTTAAATTCTCTAATTGTCTTGTTCATATCTGCATAACTCTTCTGTCTATCTTGTGTAGCTTTCAAATTCTACTTAATTTTAACCATTTGGTCTTCCATATCCTTGGGAAATTCTGGCCTAAGTACTACTTTTTCTACTGGGTTGTCCCAACTGACTAGAGTGTTTCATTTTCTACCATACAAAGCTTCAAATGGGCTCATCTTCATTGAAACTTGATACCCATTATTATAGACAAACTCAATCAAATGCAAGTTATCTTCCCACTTAGATGGCTTATCCATCACATACATTCTCAACATGTCTTCAATCACTTGGTTGACTCTCTTTGTCTTCCCACCTGACTGTGGATGATATGTTTTTTGACACCAAAAAGCGCAACGTAGGGTACCTGCATGAAAATGGGTTTCAATGCCTTATTATTTATGTATAATTAATAATATACTATATAGGTGGGACCCCGTGTGTGAATATGAAGGAAGGATGACTCATTTTTATGTGCTTATGAATTGGTTGTGATACGAGCAATACAATTTATTTTCTTTTAAATCGTTGTTGAAAATTGATCACAGGATGTTATGGGGATTGTGACTAAAGGAGAAATGGTGTTGTCTTTATATAACCCTCATAAGTGTTACTATGATTCATTTAGTTTGATAAAGGATATAAACTCCATGTTGCAAGTTGTATGCAATGTATGGTGCGGTGATCACCTTGATTTCTTTCTATAAGGGTTGTGCACATGAGTTTAATTGGAAATCTAAGTTGTGACTTGGTACCCCTAGCAAGGTTTTGCATATGTGTTACATGGGAATTTTGGACAAGTATTAGCAAATTTGTAAATTTGAATATTGGAAAACTATGGGGCATTCAACATTGTATTAAATTAATTTGGATTTAATGGGTTGATTTGTATAGTCGACTTGCTCGTACTGGCCATGAATGAGAATATAAGTGCAGAAGTGACATGCAGTAAATGCATGTCTCTCTAACCTACCTCGAGCCTACCACCCTAGCCATTTTGCATTTTCTCTTGTTGGTTGTTGTTGCTCCGCTTTGCTTGGTCGTGGAGCAGGTATACATGCTTGGTTGTTTCTCCTTAGCAATTTTTACACAGGTATGGGGTTTCTTGTTTTTCCATCCATGAGTTTTTTCTTTGCTCCTTAATTAAGTCAACAGTTGGCTCTTGTTTTCTCACGATCTATGCATTCCAAAGCTATTATATGTGTAAATTTTGACTGTGTGTGTATTGGTTGTTAAGTGTTGGTCTCTGTGGTGTTGTATTTGAACCATTCTCATTGAAACGATGTGTGGATGTCTCTTACTATATATGGTATTCATTTTTTATTTGTGGGAAAGAACACAGTTGGGGAAACTCTCGGGCCTGCCTTGCCTTTGGTTTCTTTTTTTGGGTTTCTTCTCTGAGCGTATCACTAGTCCTTACCTGTGGGTTATATGGACACTTTGCATGTCATTTAAGTAGTTGGTTTTTGTGTACATTGTGCATGTGTCCTTGTAACATTTCTGTGAATATAAATGTGAAGTTTTATGGTGGAATTAAACCTTTCGCTCTCCTTCTAGCCAAACCCTCTACTTGGTTAGCTCGTCTACTTCCACCACATTCTTGTCCATTGTTGTGTATTGAGCCCTATGTTTGGAAAATATCGTGGGAGATGGCCAACCCATAATTTAGAAAGGGAATTGTTTGTGTTCTTTTTTGTCACAGGTTTTTGTTGTGCGAAGATGAAAAGGATGAACCCACTCATTCATTTGGTAATACAATCTCTCACAAGAAATTGTCAATGGTAGCATTGCAAAAATATTGTTAAGATATGACTTGCTGTGTTTTGTTTTCAAAACCAAAGAGCACCTGTGTATGAATTATGTATGCTTTAAATGAGTCTTACAAACCAGAGTGCAAGGAAAATTGAAGGTATGGTTTCAGTCGAATTATTGTTAAACACAGGCAGTCCTTTGGACACTTCGTGGGACCCTATAGGTTTAAACAATATTGGTGTTGATATTGTAGGCTACATCATGTCCACTCCTCGACTGTTTTTTGCGATGATTATGATTATTATGATGTTGTTCACTCGAATTTATTGTGCACAAGAAATGTTATTATTGTTAAATAATTATTGGGCACTAACTATAAATTGGTTACTGTACAATGCAATTTCTAAGGCAAATGAACATCCTTGAAAAGAAACACCATTTCTTGGTTGTTTTATTGGGAAAACAGAGTGTGGTGATTTTTAATTTGATGGCGAGGATGGAATTGCTTGATATATTATTAGAACAATATCCATGGGAATCCCTTCCATTCTACCATTTTTCTCAAAGTACAACCCCCTCATTATCCCAAATGCATTTGTCCACTCCTTGTTCTGTGATATTTATTTTTAAGAGAAATCTGTATGGAAATGAAGAAATATTGATGTGGCAGTAATTGATGATTGGTGTTTTGGGATATGTATAGATACACAATAGATTGTTTTTTATTGATTTCTCGAACAATATTTGTAAATACCTCCCGCTCCATGTTATCACTTTACGCTAAATACAAGCCCTCCATACCCCCATTAACCCTATCAATTCCATGTTCGTGTGGCAATTAATAAATGGAATTTTTATGGATGGATTGCATGCAGCATGTAGTAACTTATAAAGCCAACTCTTGATTTAATTAAGTGGAGTTTCATGTATGGGTTATTAGGAACTTCATGACCGACTAATTATTGCTATAGGACGATTTTTTCCAGAAGGGATAGTAATGTACGAAATAACAAAGGCCGGGGTAGCTGGCATCGAGGCCATAAGAGGCCTCGATTTTATATTCAATTTGATGTTGATCCACAAGAGTTGAACAAGTTGTTTCAAGTTGGGTTATTTAATTTGGTTGGCCATGGGATATTTCAACCTCAACATAAAAGGCCCCCTTTTCAACAGCCTCAGAATTTTCTCGACATTCCTTTTCCTCCACATGTGTCAATGCAACCCAAATCCCCCGGTAATGACAGTTGGTAAGAAATTGTCCACCAACCTATATTTCACCATCGTGGTTCGCCCACTGTGTCATTTCCTTTACCACCACCACCACCAGTTAATCCCAATGTTCAAATTTCTCATGATGTTTCACCAGTAAAACCCTCGCACGCCAATAAAAGATTAAACATTGATATCCCACGTGATCATCACAGTACAACCCCAAGGATCAAACAAACCAAAGGATGCTATAGAAAAGTCAAGGGAGGACAACARTGAGAAGAGGAAAAATGCCTCACACAACAAATATGTTTTTTGATTATTTTTTATGTTGTTTAGTGATGAAGACAGTCTTTCATTGTTTTGACCAAGTTTTGGACAACTAGCTTTTATTTAGGCATTTTTCAAGGATAAGATGGATATATTATTTTTGGGGATATGGTCATAATTTTTGCTGATATTTTTCGATTTAAATGATGAGCATGGGAGTTACAAAGGTGTTATGTGATTCAAATGATTAATTTTGTACTTTATATTTGATGATTGGAAAAAAGAGAATGATGGGACTCACAAGGGGTCCCACTTATTTAGTTATTATTAATTAAGACCCTTAATTATATATTATTATTTATTTCTCCTAATTGATTAGTTAAGGTAGTTTGATTTAACTAAAGAAAGTAGTTGAACTACTTCAACTTATTAGGAAATAATAAAGGCTCAAGGAGATGAAGAGAATAGGAGGGGAGAATAGAAGGAGAACTACGACCAAAAGGTTTGTTCTATATTGGTGAGATATTTTCATTTTTCATTCATCCTGAGTTTGCAGGGTCTTATTGAAGGCAACATGATTCAAAACTGAATCACATATTTCAACAACTTGTTTTAAAGGTGTTTGATTTATCTTTGGCAGTTTTTGTATTTTTGTTTGTTTATGAATTAACTTTCATGACTGATAAAGAATATATTGCAGAGTCAAGTGGCAACATGTTGTGGTAAGTTGATCCAGATCATTAGTTTCAATTTTATTGTTTTGTTAGAGTCTTTTTGTATGGTGCCCATCGAAGGATTCTAAATTTGAATTTGGTCCCTACCCTTGCAGGGGTTTGTAAAAGAGAACTCAGTTTTGTGTCTCATAATGAAATAAAATTAGATTATTGTTTATGTCTTACATTTGTGTCTTCATGATATATGGTTCTTTATTTTTATTTTATCTCCATGTTTACATTATTGTATATTATGTATACTCTCACATAGCTTTGTTTAATTTTATTTTACATTTCTATAAACCTAAAATCAGCCTTGATCCTTTTTAATTGATACTTGTGGATTAAGTGAATATTTTTTAGGCTATAAACCTCGAGTGACATTCCCAAATATCTTCTCTTAGCCAGACAAGATCTAAAAATGCTTGAGTAAGGTTATTTATACCTTTTCCTCAACATTTATTTGGCCACCATACTAGGGAATTAAAAAAAAAAAAAACTCATTATCCATGTTTCCCTGGTTTCTTGTATTTTAATATTTTTACTTTTATTTGTATTTACTCTTTATATGATTTTTTTGTTTATAACCTTATTTTTTCCTTTTCCCATGAATCTATTGAATCTTATCTTGCATGATCATGTATAAATCTAATTTGAGCTCATTATCAATGGTTAGTTGTCCTCTTTTCGAGGGTAACTTGTGGGAATCTTCTCAGAACCATATTGATGATTTCCTTAGATTCTATCAATCTATTGGGGTTTATGATATACATACGTCTACATATATTTTTCCACTTTCCCTCCATGGTAAAGCAAGAAACTAGTCTAGGTGTATAGTATCTAGTCAAAGTTTTACGAGAGAATCAATTTTTGTAAAGTTTCTTATTGACTTTCCTCCTCCGACTATCTTTCATCACTTTGAATTTGTACCTGAAAGCGTCCTTGATCCTCCTCGATGTAACTTTTTCTATGGCCCTCATGAACTAAGAACCTGTGGATTGTTCTTAAAGGCTAAAAATGAATATCACACAAATCCCTCTCTCTTCATGACAAGTCTGCAGGAGGACGATCGTGCATCTAGTAGTGTTATATTCACAAAAGATTGTAAGAATTATTTTTCTGATATGCCTACTAATCCTACTTATGAAAATGATTTATTTGATGCCTTCCCATTTAATGATGACCTTTTTTAAATACATCCTACTCAAGATCAACTTGTTTCTAATGAAGTACTCTTCATGGATGAATCCGACAGGGAGGATTCTCTTGATTTGAATGGAACTATCCCTCATATTTCTCATGACCATTATGAAGAATATGAAAGAGGGGATTCAAGGGGCCATATAGATTCATATGTTGACTCTCCTTTTGAAAATTCCCATAAGGATAATCAATAATTTACATCAAGCAGAATTCCTTCACAAACCCTTTGTTTCAGTTCAAAAAGGTTGAGGAATTCAATGACGATATACATATCTCCCTTGCATGCATGATTTCTTTTGATGATGATAAATTTAAAGGGATTCCTATGATTTGAATCCTTTATTTTCTCCCTCGATGCATGGTAGTTATTTTCTTGATCAGGAGATCGTAAATGATGACCTTATAATTCTCAAAGAGCCCATTAACTCCATCCTCTTCATCAAAACTTCTAACCATCATTCTAATGTTATTGATCATGTGCATGTTTCCAATATCAAGCCGAAATATCGTCTTGTTGGTTGGCAGGTCTTGCAAGATGGTAATCACTTTTTTTGGATCTTGATAGGCCCATTACCCTTGCTACACGCATTTCTTGGTTGGCAGGGTGATAGACACTCTTTATGCATCATCTTTCAATTCATTAATCATCCATCCAAAACAGATGATGCATTTCTCTATGAAAAATGTCATCCTACCTGACTCCAAGAATGTTTTTTCGCTATTTTGTACACAAATAATAAATTGGGTTTTTAGGTTATTTAGTTTTGTATTTCACTTTTTCTATTTTATTTAGATTGTATGATCTTTTGTCGAGATAAAGTATGGATCAATTTTTCTATGACAATGTCCTTCTGTAAGTATTGTTGATCAATAAACAATATATATATACATAGTTGTCATGATTTCCTCCTTTTAGACATCACTGAAATTGCTTTTTTCTTTCAACATTGTTTTAGGATAGTTGATTTTGTCCTCTTCCCTATTTTTGCTATCCCTTTCTTCCCTCCATCCTGAGATTCAAAAGAGCATATCAGAAAAAATTTCTCCTTGAAGTTTTAAGAAGCATTATGTGTTACATATTGATCAAATGTTATGCATACAGGACCAAACCTCCTCATACGTAACACTTTCCATGATTTATTCCCAAAATACTGCCTCATTATTTTCCTTCAACCATATTCCCCCCCTGTTGCATAATTAATCTCTTTAGTAAAAAAAAAATATGGTCGACGAAATCAAACATTCTGAGTTCTTAATCTGTTGGAAACAGATTACCCTGTGGAGTCGCCAGTTTGTTGACTCCAAAAATCGCAACGTAGGGTACCTGCATGCAAATGGGTTTCAATGCCTTATTATTTATATACAATTAATAATATACTATATAGGTGGGACCTTATGTGTGAATATGAAGGAAGGATGACTCATTTTTGTGTGCTTATGACTTGGTTGTGACACGATCTCTACAATTTATTTTCTTTTAAACCACTGTTGAAAATTGATCACAGGATGTTATGGGCGATGTGACTAAAGGAGAAATGATGTTGTCTTTATATAACCCTCACAAGTGTTACCATGTTTCATTTAGTTTGATAAAGGATATAAACTCCATGTTTCAAGTTGTATGTGATGTATGGTGCGGTGATCACCTTGATTTTTTTCTATAAGGGTTGCACGCATGAGTTTAATTGGAAATCTAAGTTGTGACTTGGTACACCTAGAAAGGTTTTGATATATGTGTTAGATGGGAATTTTGGACAAGGATTATCAGATTTTTAAATTTGAATATTGGAAAACTATGGGACATTCAACATTGTATTAAATCAATTTGGATTTAATGGGTTATGAGTCATATAGTCAACTTGCTCGTACTGGCCATGAATGAGAATGTAAGTGTAGAAGTGACATGCAGTAAATGCACATCTCTCTAACCTACCTTGAGCCCGCCACCCTAGCCATTTTTCATTTTCTCTTGTTGGTTTTTGCTGCTCCGCTTTGCTTGGCCATGGAGGAGGTATACAAGCTTGGTTGTTTCTCCTTATAATTTTTTACACATGTATGGGGTTTCTTGCTTTTCCATCCATGAGTTTTTTCTCTGCTCTTTAATTAAGTCAACAATTGGCTCTTTTTTTTTCACAGTCTGTGCATTCCAAAGCTATTATATGTGTAAATGTTGACTATGTATGGATTGGTGGTTAAGTATTGGTCTCTGTGGCGTTGTGTTTGAACCATTCGCATTGAAAATTTGTGTGGATGTCTCTTACTGCATATGGTATTCATGCTTTACTTGTGGGAAATAATATAGTTGGGGAAACTCTCGGGCCTGCCTTGCCTTTGGTTTCTTGTTTTAGGTTTATTCTCTGAGCATATCACTAGTCCTTACCTGTGGATTATATGGACATTATGCATGCCATTTAATTTGTTGGTTTGTGTTCCCATTGTGCCTGTTTCCTTGTAACAGCTCTGTGAATATAAATGTGAAGTTTTATGGTGGAATTAAACCTTTCATGCTCCTTTTGGCCAAACCCTCAACTTGGTTAGCTCGTCTAATTCCACCACATTCCTGTCCACTATTGTGTATTGAATCCTGTGTTTGGAAAATATTGTGGGATATGGCCAACCCAGAATTTAGGAAGGGCATTGTTTGTGTTGTTTTTGGTAATGAGTTTTTGCTGTGCAAAGATGAAAAGGATGAACCCACTCATTTTTTTGGTAATACAGTCTGTCACAAGAAATTATCAATGGCAACATTGCAAAAATATTGTTAGATACAACTTGGTTTTTTTTTTTTTCAAATGCAAAGAGAACCTGTGTATGAATTATGTATGCTTTAAATGAGTCTTACAAACCAGAGTGCAAGGAAAATTTAAGGCATGGTTTTAGTCAAATTATTGTTAAACATGAGTAGTCCTTTAGACAGTTCATGAGACCTTGTAGGTTTAAACAATACTAGTTTTGATATTGTAGGCTACAACCTGTCCACTCCTCGATTGTTTGTTGTGATGATTATGATTATTATGATGTTGTTCACTCCTCAACTTTATTGTGCACAAAAAATGTTATTATTGTTAAATAATTCTTGGGCACTAAACTATAAATTGGTTATTGTACAATGCAATTTCTAAGGCAAATGAACAACCTTGAAAAAACAACACCAGTTATGGGTTATTCTTTTGGGAAAACATAGTGTTATTCATTGTTGAAACATTATCCCCCCTTCCTTTCCAAATATCTAAATTTTAACGATTGGATCTGGAGTGACTGAGGAAACCTTAGCGATCCTGCATCAATTCCATGAATGCTCTGACCCATCTGCAGCCACACCTGTTGCACGATTTGTGTTGGTACGAACAGACACCCTGCGGATGAGGGGTCGGGATGATCCCATAAGGGGGGGGGGGAACCCCCCTCGTACAGTAACATAACTTCCAATGATAGAGTGAGAACAAGATCCAAGCAACCCACCTTTGAGCCATCACCGCACATGAGAGAACAACTCCTGACAGAGAGAAGGGACTCAGAAAAGCAATGGATGTGCAACCAAACACGTCTCATCCAAAGGCATATTGAGGATGGGAACTAGGAAAATGCATTACCCAATCGGAAAAACCTCCCAGATATCTCATAATATAAACGAGGGTATGCGGACACACCCAGTTCATGCGAGAGCACACTCTAATAGGCAATTTCTTAGGGGTATGGCCCTCTGAGCGAGATAGGTGGAACCCTAAAGGAGACTACGAGGTTCAGATCAGATCCAAAGGGTTTTTCATGATTATCCTCTACAACCTAGAAGACAAGGTCAAAATCTTTGACAATGGGCCATACTTCTACAACTCAGTAGGGTTATTCCTGTGATTATGGATAGATCGCTTCATCCCAGAAAAGGAGAATTTCACCATGGCCCCAGTTTGGATCAGGCTCTATTCCTTTCCGCAGGAGTTCTGGCTAGAAGAAATACCTATGGGCATAGGAAACATAGTGGGGAGATATGTCAAATCATCGGAAGCCACAAAACAAAGAAAATACACCTCCTATGGTAGTATTTGTGTTTACATGGACATCTCAAAACCATTACCAGGTTCAATAACTCTTGAATATCAAGATGAATAATGGAACCAAACAATAGAATATGAGCACATCCCCTTTCGCTACAAAAATTTCATAAGCACGCCCACCTCTTTCGTGACTGCCCCCTAAATGCCCGAGCCCCCAAAGTTGGAGAGAAAAAAAATAAATAGGGATTCACCATAGTCACAGGCCGGAAACGGAATCCACCATGGAAGAAAAATCCAAACAGTGCTCCGAAAATAACCACCAAAAACTCCTATGACATTCTAAATCAGTTGCCAAAAGAAGAAGAGGTCCAAGATCCACATAAAATAAAAAGACAACAGAAATAAAAAGTTCAAGCCTCACACCAATCTTCCCAAGGAAAAGAAGATCATCAAGGAGACAAGACGAATGAAAATGCGAATACCCTTATGCAGTTAGGTGAGAAAGACTTGGCAGACATAGACCTTGAAAAACTAAAGGAGGCCCTTAATAGGAAGGATCTGCATGCAATCCATGTGGAACAACTCAAAACAGTTCATAAGGTGTTCATAGATTCCACAAAAGGATCCACTGTACGACTGAGCATAGCCACAGACCCAGCCATAGACTCAAAGCATGCCCCATGGGAAAACAAAAGATGAGGCCACAAATCCGCCCACCAACTCATCAAAGAAGTAGGGAACTTCATGCTAAACTCAAGCTAGGTTCAAAGGCTCTCGGAGGGATACCTCCACCCACCTCTCCAATCATCATGATGAATATGATAAACTGGAACATTAGAGGACTCAATGAAATATCCAAACAGAGGACTCTTTGAGAATGTATATGCACAGAAAATCCAAATGTTCTCCTGTTGCAGGAGACCAAATGTGTTGGAGCAGAAGAAGAGACTATCTTTCACTGTTGTTGGAGAGGGTGTGACTCCCTCCAAAAAGACTCCACTGGAGCGACATGGGGATTAACGATCCTATGGAATCCTACAATTGTTACAATAGATCGGACCTCGACCCTTCTCCATTGTAGGTACGATCACAACACAATTCAAAGTCATATGATCTACTAAGGAAGGGGAAATCATAAATGTTTATGGACCTCAAAGCCTACAGGACAAAGATAACTTCTTGAAGTGAATAAATTCCATCAAATCACTAATAAGCATGCCCAACTAGGTGCTRGGAGGCGACTTCAATATGGTCCTGATGYAGGAAGAGAAAACCAAGGGAACTAAATGGTTGGAGAAAGACAGTGGTAAGTTCAGAACCCTCATAGACCAGCTAAATCTTGTAGATATAGAAACGTGAAATGGCATTTTCACTTGKTCCAACCACAGATCTRGACATCAGCAGGTTGTTTGCTGGCTAGATCGCTTCCTCATAACTAAAKCCCTATTGGTGGAGGATCCTKCCATAGAGACCAACATTCTTCCAAGAGTCGGCTTGSACCACTGGCATGTCTCACTTTGTTTGGATGCAGGATCGACGCCAAAAATCAAACCCTTCAGATTTGAGAAATTTTGTCTTTCCCACCCTAATTTTCATTGCCTCGCAACTTCCTGGTGGAACCGAGCAGAAATAGAACATGGTACCTGCATGTACAAATTTCAACAATGACTCAAAAACTTCAATATACATCTAAAGCCTTGGAATAAAACCACCTTTGGGAACATCTTTCAACGGATGCATGAAATTGAGAATATACTGGAAACTCTACAAAATATATTCATTTCAGGAATCAGAACCACAAAATTAATGAAGGAGGAAGAGGAGCTTTAGGCAGAATTAGAAGAACGGAAAAAGCAGGAGTAAATCCTATGGCGTCATAAATCCAGGGTTCAATGGCTCAAAGAGGGCGAGAGGAAAACCAAATTATTCCATGGAGAAATGGTGCATCGTAGATACATAAATAAGATAACTCAACTGGAATATGCTCAAGGTAACCCCATTAGGGAGCACAACAAAATTGTTGAGGAACTAACCAACTACTACAAAGACCTTCTAATAGAAACCAATGATGATAGAGAGTCAACAATCGACAAAAGAATTAGGCACATACCCTCCCTGGTAACTCAAGAACCTAATGAAGCCTTAATGAGGCCCATCACTCAAGAGGAAGTGGACCATGTAGTCAAATAAATTCCCCTAGGGAAAGCACCAGGTCCAGACGGCTTCACTATGGACTTCTTTCATTACTGTTGGGATATGATTAGGGAAGAAGTTTGGTAGGTGGTGGAGGAATCCAGAACCTCGGGCCAAGTCCTCCCTTCCCTCAATGCCACCTTCCTCACTCTCATCCCAAAAGAGGAGAGGGTCACTCACCCCAAATAGTACAAAACAATTTTCCTATGCAACTTCATCTACAAAATCATCACCAAGATCATAGCCACATGTCTCAAACCAATTCTACCTTTTGTCATATCCAAAGAGCAAGCGGGCTATGTGGAAGGTAGGAAAATCATGGACAGTTTCATCCTCGCACATGAGGTTATCCAGTCGTTGAAGATGACTAAGATCCCAGGTATGCTTATCAAACTCGATCTATCTAAATATTTTGACAGAATCAGTTGGTAGTACATGCGCTCCTTGCTAGAAGCCTTTGGTTTCGATAGCCACTGGGTGCATTAGATCATGAGGCTCACCTCTTCAGCCTTATTCTCTATCCTGGTCAATGGAGTGCCCTCCCAACCCTTCTCACCCACCATAGGAATTCATCAAGGAGACCCCATCTCTCCATTCCTCTTTGTTTTAATGACGAAAGGCTTGGGATGCTACCTTAAAGTCACTATCTTGGATGGATCCCCTAAAGGTATTCCCCTACAAAACGTTCAACCAACACCCTCACATAGCTAGTTTGTTTATGACACCCTCCTCGTAAACACTCCGACAGCTTGCGAAGCCACCAAACTCAATTACATTCTCCCTGACTTTGCGGATGCTTCAGGAATGGCCCTTAACCTTGATAAATCTAAGCTCTAACTCTTCAATACTCTAGTCGCCATCCAAAATCAAATTTCTAGCCTCTTAGGTATACCTAAGAGCTCCCTTCTGTCCAATTATCTCAACATACACCTCACAGGTGCACCTGCGTGCTCCATCTCTTGGGACAATCTACTTCTCTCCATTTCCAATAGACTCAACAACTGGACCTTCAGACCTCTTAATATTGCATCTAGAATGGTGCTCCTCAAGTCTATATTGCAAGCCTTGCCAACCTACCTTTTCACATCTCTAGCAGCACCCAATTCCATCATTCGGTCCATCAGGAACATACAACGCAACTTCTTATGGCATGGGCACCACCCTGATAAAAAGTGGGCATTAGTGGGTTGGTATAAGATTTGTAAGCCCAAAGATATGGGTGGACTAGGGCTCCGAGACATGGGAAAACTTAATAAATTTATGGGAGATGAACTATGGTGGTGATGGATTAAGAACCCTACAGAACTCTGGGCACAAATTTGGAAACAGAAATATGCACCGACCACTCGAATAGAACAACTAATCAGATTCAACGACCAAATTCAAGGATCCAATATTTGGAACACGGCCTGGCTCAACAGACAACTAGTCCAGAAATATGCTTTTTGGGAAATCAGGAATGGGGAAAGTGCATTGTTCTGGAAGGACTCATGGAAACAACAAACGCCTCTAGCCACTCTAGAAGAGATAAATCCCCTGTGCCAATCACTACAACCTGAAAACTTCAGACGGGTTAAGGATATTTGGAGAATGTCTGACAAGAATATTCCATGGCACAAATGAAAAATGGAGCCTGGCGAGCCTACGCAAACCAATGCAAAATCTCCAATAGGGTAGGCCTGAACATTCTCAGATGGGGGCACTCCACAAATGACAATTTTTTGGTCAAAGAAGCCTACTATTTTCAAGGGAACTATCATGATCAAGCTAAGGAGAGCATATGGGGTAATATCTGGAACTCAATACTTTGGTCTAAAGTGTCCATCTTCCTCTAGCTCATAGTTTAAAACTGCATCCTCACCTGGGAAAATCTCAAAAAGAAGGGTTTCATAGGCCCCTCAATTTTCCCCCTTTGTCAGCAACAGGAGGAAAAAATGGAACACCTTTTCAATCATTTCCATTACAGTCATACAATTTGGTATCTGGGGTCTCAAATAATGAACCGATCCAACAGAAACAGAAAAAGCATCAATGACACTATAGAAAGTTGGGACTCGATCACATTTTAGAATCCAATTCTAGCTCGCATCTGACAGCTCCTATCGGGCTTCACCCTCTGGAAAATTTGGAAGGAAATAAATAAAAGAATCTTTCAATTGAAGGCTTCACCCCCCACCTCTACTTGGGACATAATCACGAATCTAATCCGAGAAACGATCAAAAGCAGACATTGGAATATTGAGGACTTAAAGTGTAGTATGGATGAACAACATATACTCCAAAACTGGCACCTTAGCCTGACTGACACACCCCCTTCCACAATATCCAACCGCTCTACTAGCAACCCGACCACTTGGACCCCCCCACCAACTAGATTCATAAATATTAATTTTGATGGTGCTTCAAAAGGAAATCCGTGCCCAGTGGGATTTGGGGCGATCCTCAAGAACTCAAATGGAAAAATCCTCCACCTAGTAGCAGGATATCTGGGCTTCAACACAAATAATGTTGCTGAGATATGGAGCCTCCTAAGAAGAATCGAGATAGAAATAGATCACCATTACAAAAAGATCATTGCGGAGAGGGACTACCAAATCATAGTCCATCTCATAACCAAAATTCTTCATGGAGAACACGCCTTGGAAGTCTCACCCAGTTGGAGACTCTCAAGACTCTTGGAGGACTTTGGCTCCCTCTTACGGCCCAGCCTCACCATAATCCCTTCTCATGTGAAAAGGGACGCAAACAAAGTATCATATTTCCTAGCAAATGAAGGAGTGGCTACCATGCCAGAGCTGATCCACTAGAATGCCCAAACTTCACCTTGATTTGAACTCTCAGACCGATGTCAAGACTTGGCTGGACTAGACTACCCAACCTCGGATGGGGTGCCACATAGCACATGAGGTCCACATAGTACCAGCCCAAGCCAAACCATAAATATGGTAGGCTATCTCCCATTCCCTCTCCATTAATAATGGGATCCCACCTTAACTATCTGTCAAGAGCTGGAGGACGGCTCCCTTGCATGAGCAGAGTGACAGAAAGGAAATTCAATGGTACAGGGGCGATAATTAGAGAAGTTGTGTCCCTCCTCCTTGATATCATCCATCAATGCACTAGCCTTCACCATTTCTCCCTCGACCTGCACCAAGCAAGCTTCTTAGTGCTCTGGTACAACCATTGCAGAACTTTTTGCAAGCTTTCCATCTGCATCACCTTCTTGATGCCACAGAAGAGAGGCAGGTCGTGCCACGGCCCTGCCTGGCATATCTTGGCAGCATGACAGAGGAGACGACATATGCTAGAGCGGGCACTCTCCATAGACCACACTCAGATAATTCAGGCAACACGCAAAGAAGGGATGATCTGATCACCTCCAATGGATTACGTGGAGGAAGTAATCCCAGAGGAACCCATTTAGATCCCTCCAGAGTCCCTTCTCTTCAGTGTGCCAGAGAATTGGAAACCCTAAAGAAACTTCTTCATGGAAGACACTAAGCCATCCATTGCGTCTCATCACGACACCAACGCCATGGAGGCAAAAATGGAAGAGGTCCACATCTGTATCATCAAGGAGGAATTCTCAAAGGAATTCCTTCACATGGCCTCAAAAAACACTCCACTTCCAGAAGGCTACGATCTTTCCAGTGATGCAATGAAGGATAGGGACCCCGAGAAGGAGGAAGGAGCATAGGGCTGGCGCACAAAGACAAAGCACAAGGATGGAGAACATGAAAGAGTGCAGGATGCTACAGGTGAGGTTGTGGAGGGTCCAGGTGGCACGACGATGGAAGGTGGAGAATTCTTTGCACTACCTCCTATCTCGATTGTACTGGAACCATGCCATGCCCCCCCACCCTTATTCCACCCGAAACAATTGGAATTAGTGTTTGATCTGAGGATCTAGATGGCAGATCAGGTTCACCATGGTACACTCATGCACCAACGCATTGATATGTTGTATGATTCATTATCCAATGCACCATCTGGGGAAAAATGTCTGACGTGTGCACGACCTTTTTCCCTACCAACTCATAACAGATCGCACAACAAAGACCCTGGTGAAGCTACTTCTGGTGCTAACGGGTAATTGCATGGATGGGAGTTCTTATGGTTTTGGTTATTCTTTAATAGGTGTTTGATCATGGTCAATCTAAAAAAATTTGGTTCATTTTCAAGTCCAGCCTAGTTTTAATTCTAGTTTTAATGGTTAATGTAAAGACTATAGGCCACTACATGCCCTAGTTTCCTCCTAGCAGGGTAGTTGGCATACCACCCTTTTTGGACATGGACATCCAAGACTACCAACTGTCTTGATTTCCAATATTCGGTGGAATAGTTGGCAGCCTAGCGACAGGTGTTATGTTTGTATGTGATATGATATAATAGGATCTGCCCCTCTCTTTTATTTACAAAACAAAAATGTTGAAACACTAAGATGTGGTGATTGTTAATTGATGGAAAGGATGGCATTGTTTGATATATTATTAGAAAAATATACATGGGAATCCCTTCCATTCTACCATTTTTTTCAAAGTACAACCCCCTCATTATCCCAAATGCATTTGTCCACTCCCTATTCTTTGATATTTATTTTTAAGAGAAATTTTTATGGAAATGAAGAAAAAATGATGTGGCAGTAATTGATGATTGGTGTTCTGGGATATGTTTAGATACATAGTAGATTTTTTTTTATCTATTGCTCGAACAATATTTGTAAATCCTTCCCCCTCCATGTTATTACTTTACGCTAAATACAAGCCCTCCATACCCCCATTAACCCTATAAATTCCTTGTTTGTGTGGTAATTAATAAATGGCATTTTTATGGATGGATTTCATGCGTCATGTAGTAAATTGTAGATCCATATCTTGATTTATTTAAGTGGAGTTTCATGTATGGGTTATTAGGAACTTCATTACTGACTAATTATTGCTACAAGATGAGTTTTTTCAGTAGGGGAAGTAATCACTGAAATAACAGAGGCGGGGGTAACTGGCATTGAGGACATAGGAGGCCTCAATTTTCTATTCACTTTTATGTTGATACACAAGAGTTGAACCAATTGTTTCAAGTTGGGTTCTTTAATTTGGTTGGCCATGGGATATTGCATCATTGACCTAAAAGGCCCCCTTTTCAACAACCTCAGAATTTTCTCGGCATTCATGTTCGTCCACATGTGTCAATGCAACCCAAACCCCCTGTTAATGATAGTTGGTAAGAAATTGTCCACCAACCTGTCTTTCACCATTGTGGTTGGCCCACTGTGTCATTTCCTTTACCACCACCACCACCAATTAATCCCAATGCTCAAATTTCTCATGGTGTTTTTCCAGTACAATCCTCRCACACCAACAAAATATTAAACTTTGATATCCCACGTGATCAACGTAGTACAACCCCAAGGGTCTAACCAACCAAAGGATTCTATAGAAAAGTCAAGGGAGGACAATAGTGAGAAGAGGAAAAATGCCTCACACAGAAAATATGGTTTTTGATGATTTTTATGGTGTTTAGTGATGAAGACAGTGTTTCATTATTTTGACCAAGTTTTGGACAACAAGCTTTTATTTAGGAATTTTTCAAGGATAAGACTATTATTTTTGGGGATATGATCATAATTTTTGTTGATATTTTTCGATTGAAATGATGAGCATGGGAGTTAAAAATGTGTCCCAAGGGGTCACAAGAGGTCCCACCTATTTAGTTATTATTAATTAAGACCCTTAATTATATATTATTATTTATTTCTCCTAACTGATTAGATAAGTTAGTTTGACTTAACTAAAGAAAGTAGTTGAACTAATTCAACTTATTAGGAAAGAATAAAGGCTTAAGAAGATGAAGAGAATAGGAGGGGAGAATAGAAGGATAACTACATCATAGAAAATTTTAGGAGTGAAATTTCACCCATGGGCGAAATCTATCCCCTTCAAATTTTGGCAGGGCGAGTTTTGTATATTTAAAAAAAAACAAAATTAATCCCAATTCGCCCCTCTTTTATTTTTAAAATAATATTAATTATATATTTAGCCCAAAATTAGCGGTTGAAATTTAAATATTAATTACATTTTTGCCTTCAAAAAATGGCAGTCATCCTCCCTTTCGCCCGATTTCTGGGAGTATCGATCGATCTTCCAGGGTTTTCGCCCACAATTTTAGTTTTTTCACAGGGCCAAGGACCATGATTCACCTTGATTTGGGAATGGCCATTTGCCTTAGGGTTTTTTCTCCCATCGATTTGGAGTTTTTAGTTTTATAGAGGATGCCCCCGATTTGGATTTTTTACATGAATTTGGTCATGGGTTTTGGAAAACTTTTCCCCAATTTGATGGTGATTCACAATATTAATAAATTCAAGAGGTTCGACTTGAAATATTCAGCCACGCCTAGCTTGAAATATTTAAATTCCAAGTTCCAACTCGAAGTTCTATTGTCAAAATTTTCAAATTACAGGAGGAGAAAGCGTCGATTTCTTTCCATCTCCATGGTCGCTCTGTGTCAACATTTCTGGTTGCAAGACTGGCCCTTGCAACACCTTGAATCTTGATATTGGGTAATTCATAAGTGGCTTCTTATCCCTCTCTGCAACTTTTGAAATTTGTCACAACCGTGCAGGGATAATCTTAATCTCTTATCATTTATGGGCTCATGGTTCTCCGCTCCACTAGTAGAAGAGTTGTTTTGGGCATTCATTAAGTGCATATGCTAGTAGGGATTATCCTAATCAGTGATAGAGCCCACCCAGCCTCCAGGATAACAGAGGCTTTAGGTCATGACAAGTGATTGTTTGGGTTAGTGATTGGAGTAGATTATTAGTGTTTAAGTTTTTGAGCTTACCCACAGTTTTCATAAATTACCTGGGTGTTTTTAAATCATTCTCACAAGCTGGTGTTGAAACATGGTGTTTCAGCATTGTGTTTCAACACTGTTTTCCCAATGCTTATTACTTGTGTGTTTCCACACACATCACACAAGTGTCATCCTGATCAATGATAGAGCCCACAGCCCCACATGACCTCCATGATAGCAGAGCCTTTAGGTCATGATGAGTGATTGTTTGGGTTAGTGATTACCAATTGGAGTAGATTAGTAGTTATGCATTTCAGTTTTTGAGCTTACTTACAGACTACAGTTTGGATAAATTATTCAATTATCTGGGCATTTTTAAATCATTCTAAAAAAGTTGGTGCTGAAACATGGTGTTTCAGCACCGTTTTCTCAATGCTCATTGCTTATGTGTTTCCACACACATCACACAAGTGTCATCCTGATCAATGATAGAGCCCACAGCCCCACCCAGCCTCCGGGATAACAGAGGCTTCAGGTCATGATGAGTGATTTTTTGGGTTAGTGATTTCTAATTGGAGTAGATCAATAGTTTTTTGTTTTAGTTTTTGAGCTTACTCACAGAGTAGAGTTTGGATAAATTATTAAATTACCTGGGTGTTTTTAAATCATTCTCACAAGTTGGTGCTGAAACACAGTGTTTCAGCATGGTGTTTTAGCACTGTTTTCCCAATTCTCATTGCTTGTGTGTTTCCACTCACAAGTGTCATCAAGAAAATGGAAATACAAGGAAAACACATAAATCAAGAAAAATGAGACGTATAATCTTTGTCTTCTCTTTTATATTGATATTCAATGAGTTGAAGTTCTCTTTTACATACGGCAACAAGAAGCCTTGAATAGATCTTAGATTTGTTTATTTATAAAAAAATGTATTAACCAAAAGTAGTTAGACATTCCACAATCTTTGTTCTCAAAAATAGAATATAATCAAAACTAAAAGATACAATGCATATTTTTCTGAATTTGTTGAGATTTCTTCGGTTTGCTAGCACTTCATTTGTCCGTTATTTTCTCAATGTTATTGCTCGCGGACGTACTTGGTTTTTTCTTATCGTTCAATTGATCATGCAATTCCATTAATGCCACAACAAATTTGGAAGGTTCAACATTTTCATTCAACTCAAATGCGAAAACCTTTTTGTGTACCAAAGGTAATTTCTCTTGAATTTTCACCATTGCCTATGTTGTAACCTGATGTTGTAATCTTGGTTTTACCAACAGATCATTTATCATTTGTAAATCAACATGATCTACTTGTTGGATACCACTTTGTACACTCTCTCTACTTTTCTTTGAATTCTCTTTGCTCCTTTCAATCTATATTTTTCCAAGTGTATCAAGGATAACACTGCCATCAAACTTAGCCATTTCCAACTCTACAACTGAGAGAGTGTTAAGACAAGCTTCCTTTTCTTCTCTATCCAACTTCTTACTTTCTTCAATATTTGTTTCCCATACATTTAAATCCATTTCTCCCTTTATCTGCTCATACTGTGAAAGAGGGGCAAGCCCAGGTACATTAATTTTTTGTCTCCATACTATGAATTCTTGGAATTTGGACCTAGATGTATAGGCTCGTGTCTCCTTTTCATGAATATTATTCAAGCAATTATTAATCACTTGATAATTTATTTGAATAATATCCATATTTTGGTATAGGTCTTGTTGGACAATTTTTAGCTTTCCATTTATTTTAGATGTTTGCTTCTTAAATGCAGTGATATCCATTCTTGTGTTCTCAAATAAAGTTATTTGAGACTGCAACTGCTCTATTAACCCATCTCTCTGGGAAATCACAGTATTTCTCACCTGTTGATTTTGAACACTTAATTCTAGTTTGTCTTCTAACTGCTTTATCTGTTGCTCAAAACCCTGTCTCATTTTCTCTGTATCAAAATTGATTTTATTTCTAGAAATCATTTCCATATGTTGCATATCATTATGAAATTGTTCAACCAGAAGGCTCTTTTGTTCCAATTGTTTTGTGAGATTATCCATTGACCAATGGTTAGTAGTTGCATAGGATCCCAATGTGTCTGCAAATTCAGGGTCACTCTGTCCATGTCCATCATATATCATTTTCTGTTTTTTTGGTAATTACTCCTTCTTTTTGTTGAGCTTCCTTTCTTATGATAGCCTTCCTTTTATTGTTGATTTTTTTTTTTATGGGGGAATTTATTCAAGTTGAATAGGTGTGAGGTCATCTATATTAATAATCTTTGAACCAGACAAATCAAAACTTGTTGCTAGAGGAGTTAATGATGGTATGGGAGAACTAAGTGCAATAGATCCTTTTGGGTTTGTGGCATCTTTCACTGGAGTTTCAGTATTTGGCGATGAGAAAGGAAAAGTATGCTTGTGATTCATCAAAGCCTCAAATGATTTTTTCTCATCTTTACCTGGTACTAATATTATTACATCTTTGGATAATGTATCTAAGCTCTTCTCCCCTTCCTTAGCCTTGTCCTCAAGAAATTTATGTTGCTTGGGATTTGTCAATCATGTCACCTATAAAGTTGGATTTGTTTCTCCCTGCAAGACCTTGGGCATACTATTCCTTCTGTGCTTCTGAAAACTAAGGAAGCTTGAATGTTGATCTTGAGGAAAATTTTGAAATCTGCTTTCAACTTCATCGTATGATCTTATTCCTATGAAAATTCCATCATAGGGGTAATCTTCATGTATATATCTTTTCATATTGAATTGAGCTAGATTATTTTCAACCACCCTATGAGGATCATGCCTTTTATACTCAATATCAACCAATTTGATATCCTCTAAGGCTGAAGCTTCAACCTTAACATGTCCAAAATCAGATAATGAAAACATGCCAACCTATATGGGAAAGGTTGGTCATGCTCTCTTATTTGTTGCCTTCAATTATTTAGTTATTCCTCCCGAGACTGTTTGATAAGATACTTCTCTGCAAACCATTATGTCAAGTAGGAATATGGGTAGATCATGCGGAGATAAATAACAACCAAACACTTTGATATAAGAAAAAAATTTCTCAACATACCAATCTGCGATAGCACCTAAATTTCCAATGATTTGTTCTGAAATTCTAGGGGGAGGTTGTCCATAGATAGCTTCATGAATTGGGATTACTACATTATGAAAAATTTCATAGAAGAATTCCTTTGAATTTTCCTCCCATATTTTAGAGTGATAAAAATGTATGGGCTTAGTGCTAGTCGGAATCCAGCTCCAATTCATGAGAGGAAATGGATTCTTGAAACAGATTGCATCCATAATGAATGCATACATATAAAAGGGGGTGGGTTCTCCTTTATATTTTAGCATCTTGTATTCCACAATTTCCCTATCTAAATTGTCTGATAACATTTTTCCCCAATCAAAAGAGTAACCCTCGACAACCTCATGGATTATAGGAACCCATTCTACAGTAAAATGCATAGGATTTTTCCTACCGACCATTCTACATAGCATCATGGTGATATACATGATATGAGCATCACATGATGTTGTAGAATATACACCATGGGTATCAGATTTGAACTTGTTTATATTACCCCACCAGGTTTTCACTATATCATAGATGGTTCTATCATATTTAGTGCATTCCCCATCCTCAAGCTTCAATATAAATGATGAATTGTAGGTATATTTAGGTTTAGAAGATAATTTTTACATTACTTGAATATCCTCGGGTCGAAAATAGTTGATGAAGGTCTTCTGGTGACTGGCGATGCTTCTTGTTGGGATATCTGCGTGTTCTAGGACCCAACCTATCATATCAGTGTAAGGCATAAGTTTAGGCCAAGCAACAACTTTATGTAATTAAGACTTCGCCACATGTCTAAGATTAGCTGAAAATGTATCATCGTCTTCTTCTGCTGAATCATCTGGACAGAGAGAAATAGAAAGTTCATGCTCCAAAATGTAATAAACTTGTTTCCAATCTTTGGTGGCGTTTATCAATCGAGCAGTAGTATCTGAGAGTATATCTTCATTTGGGTTTGATTCATTAGTCGATAAATATTTCTTCTTTCATGTTTTGCACGGTGCCATGATTTTCGAAAGATGAAGTTAACCTTCCTGTGAGAAGAAAAACCTGTGAGCTCACAATGTTGAATACAAAAATTTCAAATGCTAATGGAGAAATGATTTGAAACTTGAAAATTTCAGATGCTAATGGATAAATTATTTGAAACTTGAAAATTGAAATGCCTTTATTTACAACAAAATTTAATGTCCAACTATTTTTGTATTAATCTACTGACAGAGTAATCATTCCAAAATATATCAAATTTATTACCTAGCGGTCGCAAAACTTATCCCAATCTTTAATCCTAGCCAGCTGGGTGTATTATTAATGGATGTAATTAAGATAATGTACAATGTACATTGTACAATGTACTTCGACGGTTCGACATTCAGGGATTATGAAAGAAAGACAATGGATATCTTCCGAAGGTTGAATTCGCGGAGTAGTTAATCAATTATTAAATATTTTTTGTTTTAATTAATCATTGAATCAGGGTTTAAAGTCGCCTTTAGTTCTAATTACTTGAAACTTTGTAACTTCAGCATTCGGGATATTTGAATGCAACATGGTGTACATTGTACAGTTTGTATCTCTCGAAGACAGAATTCGCGAAGCAAATAATCAAACCTTTTTTTTTAAGTACTTTGGGACTTCGAAACTCCGGAGCTCTGGGAGTTTGTGAGCGTGTATGTGCGATGAGCACTAAGTACTTCGACAGTTCAACATTCGGGGGTTTTTATTGAAAGAGAATAGAATTACAGATATTTCCTAAAGGCCGAATCTACGGAGTGATTACTTATCGTTAATCACGACTGGTTAAATTTGTTTTAATTATTTAAGTTTGCTAAGTGTATTATTTATCATGATCACAAGTGTTTCGGTATTTCGGGGCTCCTGTGTTTTTGAACATGTTCTTTGATTTATTTGAATCTCCCAAAGAACAATTTCCCAGAGTAATGTGGCAGTCATGATGTCACTTTCAATGACGTGTCATGCAAAAAGGTGAGTGACACGTGTCACCTAAAAAAGTGTGAATGATCTAACAAAAATGCCCAAAAAGAGTGCCACGTGTCATCCAAAATGAATTTTTTGACAAGTGGCATGTGACTCATCAGTCAATTTTCAGTTAGTAGTAGTACTTCGACAGTTCAACATTCGGGGGTTTTGATTGCAAGACAATAGATATCTCTCGAAGGTCAAATCTACGGAGTGATTACTTAATAACTTATCGTTAATCACGACTAGTTAAACCTGTTTTAATTAATTAAGTTTGCTAAGTGTCTTATTTATCATGATCACAAGTGCTTCGGTATTTCGGTGCTCTGGCATTTTTGAACCTATTCTTTGATTTATAAGAAATTTTAAGGATAAAAACCGAAAAGACTTTCAAAGTTTAAATTTTGAATTTCTAAAATGTTCTAACAATGCATTCATTAAGTGCATATGCTAGTAGGGATTATCATAATCAGTGATAGATCCCACCCATCCTCCAGGATAACAGAGGCTTCAGGTCATGATGAATGGTTTTTTGGGTTAGTGATTGGAGTATATTAGTAGTTTTGCGTAACATGTTTAAGTTTTTGAGCTTACCCATAGTTTGGATAAATTACCTGGGTGTTTTTAAATCATTCTCACAAGTTGGTGTTGAAACACGGTGTTTCATCACGACATTTCAACATTGTTTTCCCAATTCTCATTGCTTGTGTGTTTTCACACACATCGCACAAGTGTCATCTTGATCAGTGATAAAACCCATAGCCCCACCCAACCTCCAGGATAGCATAGGCTTCAGGTCATTATGAGTGATTGTTTGGGTTAGTGATTGCCAATTGGAGTAGATCAGTAGTTCCGTGTTTCAGTTTTTGAGCTTACTCATAGACTGCACTATACATTTTGGATAAATTATTAAATTACCTGGGCATTTTTAAATCATTCTCACAAGATAGTGTTGAAACACGGTGTTTCAGTGTTGTTTTCCCAGTGCTCATTGCTTGTGTGTTTCCACACATGTCGCAAAAGTGTCATCATGATCAGTGATAGAGCCCACCTGACACCTAGCCTCCAGGATAGTAGATGCTTCATGTCACGATGAGTGATTGTTTGGGTTAGTGATTAGAGTAGATCGGTGGTTGTGTGTTTAATTTTTTGAGCTTACCCATAGTTTGGATAAATTACCTGGTCGTTTTTAAATCATTATCACAAGCTGGTGATGAAACACAGTGTTTCAACATTGTTTTCCCAATGCTCATTGCTTATGTGTTTCCACTCTCAAGTGTCATCCTGATTAGTGATAGAGATTACCYAGACTCCAGGATAGTAGAGGCTTCAATTCATGATGAGTGATTGTTTGGGTTAGTGATTGGAGTAGATCAATAGTTCTATGTTTAAATTTTTGAGCTAATGGCGTTTTTAAATCATTCTCACAAGCTAGTGTTGAAACACGRTGTTTCAACACCATGTTTCCCAATGATCATTGCTTGTGTGTTTCTACACACAAGTGTCATTATTATCAGTGATAGAGCCCACCTAACCTCAACCCTCCAGAATAGCAGAGGCTTCAGKTCATGATGGGTGATTGTTTGGGTTAGTGAATCAGTGATTGGAGTAGATCATTAGTTTTCTATACTGTGTATGTTGAAGATTTAGTTTTAGATAAGTATTGTTGGTTTTGTAACTTGTTGAGAAGAATTGAGTTCTTAAAATTGATATATCTCTTGCATTTGTCTCAAGTTTCCAAATGGATGACTAATTTTATATTATTTTTCTCATGCAGGTTTCACTTTTGGTTTCTAGATCGATTTGAAATTCTAATTGTGAAAATTTCAATGACATGTCAAACAACAATCATGGAAAGAAAACATCAAAACAAAGGGATGTATTTTCTTACTTTCAAAAACCTCAATCCAAGAACCCAAATTCTCTTCATGATTGAATCTCTTTTGAGCAACCCATCAGTGAAAGTCAAAGAGGTGTCAACTCCTCTGAGAATTCATCTAATATCCAAATAATAGATGATGAAATAGGTTCCTCTAGTGATCAAATTGAGATGCTTTCACCAGAAATTGAAAATAACAATGTTGAAGGTTTTTCCTTGGAAGGCAACACAAACCATTCACAATCACGAAAAAGGAAAAAAAGGCCAGTGGGACATAGGGAGACAATTCCAATCGAATTGGGTCTCAAAATTTCCAGTTCTTGAACCAATACCTCCAACAAATGAGAAATAGGCTTCACGAGAGGTTATATGAATTATATGTAGTTGGAAACTTGGAAAGACAGTAAAATTGAAGATGAAGTTAGATACAATAGAGAAGCATGCAGGAAAGGTGTATGATAAGGAAACTGTAAATGGTGAGGAGAAATCTATTATCAAATTGAGATCTTCTGAGGAATGTCGACATGTCAAATATGAAGATGAATATAATAAATACTTAATCAGTAAGAGAAAACTCGAGGCAAGTGGAGGAACTATCACATCTCTATTTGGAAAGACGATGGAAAGAAATTTGTTATCCAAGACGATGCAATTAAGCATTGTATTTCACATCTTATCTAGAGTTCGTCATATGATAGATTTTCCATATTACAAGAACTTTATATCTTTTATTGAAGTGTCAAATTTTCCATATTCTCATTGGTCAGTAGTGAGTGGTTGGGAGTGGGAAAAATATCTAGCTCAAGTAGAAAAGGATGATTTGAAAGAGAATATTGCAAATGCTAGGTGTTTTTCATTGTCTTTGGATGAAGTTACAGCTATTGATAATACTTCATGGATCTGCATGAGAATTTATATGGTTAATGATCATGTTAGGCATTCATATTTACTTGGGATCCATAAAATGAGGGAGAATTCTACTGCTCAAAATATTTATGAACTTGTCATCAAGACTTTGAAGGAAATTGGTGGTATGGATCATTTAGTGATTGCAAAAAAGTTGGTATGTGTCGGAGCAAATGGAGCAGCAATCATGCAAGGGAAAAGGAATGGCCTTTGTGTCAAAATACAACTATCAACTTCACCATTTATGATTAGTATTCATTGTATGGCTCATAGAATGAATCTTGCATTTAAAATAGTAAGCAAGTTTCCAATGGTTTTAAAAGTTGAAGATATTGTACGTGAAACTCATACATACTTTTGTCGTAGTCCCAAGCGATTTAAAGAGTTTCAACAATTTGTTGAGGGTGTTACAGATGGAAAAAAGATACTAAAAGATGGGTCTGATTGAATGGACCAGATCAGAGACTATTTAGTGAGTACCAATCCTTAGTAGGGGTGATGTATGAACATCGCTTCAGTGTAGACAAAGATCAAGATCTTCTCTTTCGATTAACTGATATAGAGACATTATCAACATTGGATGGAATTTTTCGAATGTCCTTGTGAAAATGTCTCAGAGCCACATAATGTATATTGCAGAATACATACATACAAGAAAATTAGTATGTCTTCAATTGGATAATTTGTATACGATGCCAGAGTCTTTCACAGGTCCAACATTTAAAGTTTGGACTACTATCATTGATATAGAAAACATTGAAAATTATTTGACATTTGATGGAAAAGGAATACTATGTATGGCAGTGCGCGGATATATGGTTCCATTTCATTATGTTAGAAATATGGGATGAATCACTGAAGAGTGCCATGTGTCAAGAGACCAATTCAACAATGTTGTGATTTCAGTGAAGCACAACTTGATAGAATTTGCAAAATCACTAGCATCAGAGATAAGGGAATGATTTCCTCGAGATGAATTATTGGAGGCCATGTCTGTGGTATACCCTCAATATTGGAACCATGAACACAATAGAGAGGCTAAAAGAGTTGAATTTTTAGCAAAATTAAATATTTTAGTGCACCAATTTGGCAAGAATCACAATGTACAAAGAGAAGAGATTGAAGATATATTAGATTCATCAAAGTTGTATCAACAATCCAATCTCTTTGGTCAAACAATGTTAGCTCAATATTGTGGTTTGGAGAAACCTCTAGAACATGGTGCAATAACAAGATTATGGACTAAATTAGGTGAAAGCCAATACCTAGAAGAAAGCATGTCAGAATATTTTAAATTAGCATATTTATGTCAAACCATGATTTTGGGATCGATGGAGGATGAGAGAATTTTTAGTGCACTATCATTATTGAAGTCAAAGTTGAGGAACAAGATTGATAAACATATGGATACATGTTTAATATTATATGTAACAAAGTATGACATAAACAATTTTCTATTCAATAGAGCACTAGCTCTTTGGAGATCAGATTGTGATAGAAGTGGAGAATACAACACAAAAAATCCTCTATTGAACTTGATATGGAAGATAATATTTTGGAGGGTCATAATAATATTTCATTTACGGATTTTCCTRTTCATAATATAGAAAATGAGGTTCGATGTGTTGATGTGAACTGGGATATTAATATACCCCAAGATGCTATCTAAACCAATATACATGAGGGGACTCTTATTTTGACTTACATGTTCCATTGATGATTGGAGTTGTAGAAATAATGAATGGAATGGCACATGTGATGTGATTCTTGTTAGTTTATTGACTTAATTGTTCCTCTATTTTTGGAGTACATTTGAAAAAGGTAATTCTTATGGGAGCAAGATTAACATCTGTAAATTTGAGATCGCATTTAAGGTAAAAATAGGTTCTATATTTTGTATTAAATAGTAACATTGAAGCTACATTTATTTGATCCAAGCTATTTTAAGTTTGATAGTTAAATTAGACATTCTCTTTTTCCTATCTATGATGAGAAATGAAGCTGGCATTTGATGAAGTTGAGACCTATCTCTTCACATAGATAGTGTCCAAGTATTAAAGGCTAAATAACTAATTAACATGACTTTCGCTAACTTCTAAGAAAGAATGGGCTCATTCAAGACTCAAGTGAATGAAACTTCTTCGATTTGTAACTTTGATATCTTGGAAAATTTTAATGGTTTGTTTGTTATTTGCATTTGGACCATTTTTTCAACTTTGGAAGTTTGGTTTTATTTTGATTAAATTATGTGTTAGTCCCTTGAATGCTTCTAGTTCTCATTTGATGCTTGACTAAAGCTTGAGCCATTTGTAGTAGCTCGATTGGTTTATTTAGAATATATTATGTTTATTTATATTTTATTTGAGAAGACATGTTGGTATTTATAAAAGGAATGAGCCATGAGTTGCTAAGAGAAGATAAAAACGGTCTATGTACTGGCCTACTAGATTCCTACGCAGTCATCGTATGACATCTATTGCTAATGAGATCAACATTCCTATAATGAATTTATAATTTTAATGTCATGAATAAAAAAAATTTACATGTAGCCTCTCAATAAAAAAATTATGAATCATTGAAATGATTTGTAATCTAGTATGGCTATTTCAAATGAAATCAAGAACAATAAAAATAATTAATCACTAACATAAATTCAGTTGAACATTGCCACTTCTTATTAAGAGATTAAATTTCCAGATACAATGTTAATTCTCCAGTGCTCAATGGAAAAACAAGGACTAGCACCCAACATTTCCCCCCAACTGCATCATTGCATGTCCCCATGTAACTTCAAAGTTCACTCACTCAAAATCGGAGTCTGAGTCAGGGCATGACCTTTTCCAATGAAAATTAGAAATATTGTAGGATGATGCATCATTATCTTCTAAATTCCTATAGACCCTAGAATATATCACTTATGCCCAACATTCACTTTTAGTCTTCTTAGTCAATTTGTACTTACGTTGATACTTATTTGTTGGCATCCAAATAAGAGGGAAATGAAATTTAAGCCCCAACCACTATGGAACACAAGTATAAATGCACTATATATATCTAGGAACCTGAGACAAATCATAGGTAAAATTGTCATGGTTGTAGGGATCCTTGGTCCTCAAGTCCATAGAGGATGCTTCCCATCTAAATCTGTTACTTTCCAGTGCAAACAATTTCTGATCATTGATTGTTTTAACACAAGAATCTGTAATAAACCTTTGAAGGTCTGTCACTTTCATAGTCTTGTAAGATGAAGAGAGTATATGCCATTGAATATTAAAAATAGTAACAGGAGTATGGGGTTCACCCCTAATCCATAATTTTGCTTCTTCATCATTCTTCTAGATTGTGTGGAAGGCATTCCACCATTTTGCTTGATTGTTCACAAAAGAAGTGAAGGATCTCAACTGCACATCTCCTACATAGAGAATAGGATTAAATATTATATCCAATAGGCAGGCATGTTCATGCAAATGAATATCACACAAGAAATGTTGATCTAAGAAATCACTCTAGGAAAAAGTTTCTAAAAACTCAGAGGCACTAATCATTTTATAAGGCATTCCTTCCTTAATAGATTTAATATTAAAAAGAGTTAATATTTCATGAAGGAAGACCGGGTATGAGGGAGAAGGGATTCTACATCTCAAAAAATCTTATGATAACAAATACATTTGATTTTTATCATGTTGCATAATCTAGCACTTATCTTGTAGCTTATTCAACTCTCCCAATTCCTTCTTCATTTATTCCCATTAAAAATTTTGAGATGTCAAAAATTCAGCATATTTCTCCCCAAGGTCTTGTATTGTCTTTCTGTGGGCTGGAACAGGAATCATTCCTTCTCCAAACATGGCAACATGTTGCTTCCATTTATCAATCTCTTCCAGCAAAAAGATAGTATTATCTTATGTGTCATGATGGTCAACTTCTTGTTCATCCTCATCACTGTTTTCTAGAGGAATTTGAGATTGTGTCACTGATTCTGGTAATTCCTCTTCCTCAACCACTGGTTCTTGTGTGACAGTTGATTCTTCTGTGGCCTCATCAGATCGTTTATTTAAATTAGGTACCAATGGTTCTTGTGTAGCAGTGGTACTCTCAGGCTAGGATGGTTCAACAATCTTATACATCACTGGTTCTTGTGTTACAATGATAGCTTCATGTATATCCTTTTTAGACTGCATATTTAAATCAGGTACCACTAGTTCTTGTGTTACAGTGGCATTCTTAGGTGTTTCAACATTCTTCTTTTCTTCTTCCTTAGCCACTAGTTCTTGTGTGGCAGTGACTTTCTTTCTTTGTGCTGCCTCATCTAGATCTTCCTATCTTCTGATTAGTCCCAAAGTTGAGGGCTCAAGAAGGGTCACCTCATACCCATCCAATTTATAAATATCCCCACACTCAGGACACAAATATTCCTTAAATGTTCCATGTGTTTCAGCCTTCTCTGATGGCACAGTATATCCTCCATGGGTTGATTGCACTGACAAATCCATATCATGAGGCAGAGGCCTTTGGGATCCCTTTCTGCTTTTAGCATTTCCAATTCCCCTGTAAGCCTCTGAAGTTCTCTTTTCAACTAATCATTCTCAAATAAAATGGAATGAATCTGACTTTTACCTCTTTCAACAACAAGTTCTTATGTTTAAGAAGATCTTTGATTTGGGCTCAGGTTGTCAATTGGTTCTTGTGTTACAGCAACAACTTCATGTTGTTGTTCATCACCAAGTGGTTCTTGTGTAACATTGGGTGAAAGAGGACACAAAATGGTAATCTCAATTTCTTCCATTTTCAGTTTAGTTGCTTCTGTTGTGACAACAACCCTAGTTCTTATCCTTCTGCTTGGGAAAGTTCATGGAAACGATGGCAATGGGCTCTTCCTCCTTAATAGATTTGGCACTGTTTGGGGAGGTTTCTCTGAGAAAATTTAAACTTCATAATTAGGGGAAACATGGGAAGAATCATCATGCAAAGCATATGATTCTTCATGTAACTAAAGTACATTCTCTCTTTGAATCATTGTTTCAACCTCCTGAATCTGTTCTAGTGGATTTTCTGCCCTTTCATATGACGGTGAAATCTCCATAGTTAATTCCTTCACTGTATCTCCAAAAGGCATATTTGTATCTGATCCTTCCCTCATTTATGCCATGGGTTCCTCCACACTTGGTTCTTTTTCTGTATCCCCTCCTTCGTGTTGTGTTGGTTGATTCTCCTCTATCAACTGCTCATTTTCCTCAGCTATAATGGTAGGTGATTTTTTATGGTTTTGGTGCAGATATTCCTCCATATGCACTTTAATATATTCCATATGTACATCTTCTGCAATCACAACTCCAAGGCTATCCCTCATTTCTACATCACCACTGCCCTATCCTAGTTCTCCAACAACATTATCTTTCCCCAACTCTTCATTAATTCCTTCGCTTTCTTCTCTTTCCCTATCTAAAATACTCATGCCACTACTTCCTACCTCCTCTTCTGATTCATTGCCATCGTTTTCATCAAATTCTATTGCTCCCCTGACAATGAATTGAGCCCATGTCTAGTTTTGTAGATCCAAGGCTCTCAACTCTATTAATTTTATCAGACAGTTGTGTGTGACAGAACCTTGGGGAAAACAAGATTGTCTTACATAATATGTCATATTATGAAAAGGTTCTAACAGATAATAAGGCATGTTTATCAATGAGGCATGACGAAGGTGTGACAACAGAACAAAATCATATGTGTAAACAATCTTGTACCTACCTTCACATGTAATATTTTTCTTCAAGAAAATAGCAACTTGGTCCCAAGGTTGAGGTAAAGACTCTATTGTTGTGCCACATCCTCTAGACTGTACTTGCTCTCCTTCCTCCAAGAAATTGGTATTTGCATTATGAATGGTTGTCTTTTGTCCAAACCATTTTCTGTCAGTGATGGGAAGCCTCGTAACAGAGAATATAACCACCTCTGTTACACTGATCTCCAAACCTCTAACATGTGTATGGGTTCCTGTTAAATTTCGAGTGAATTCTAGGGAAATATCATTGTCAAACCTGTCCAACCGCTTGAAATATGCTACCCACCCTGTGTATTCAGATATTTTGTAGACTTATGGGCGTCGACGCAGGGCATCAAGGGTTATTGGTTCATGACGGACTGCAAATCCTCCCATTATAAACATTATTCTGTGTGATTAGTTGTTACAGTATTTCAAAAAAGTTCCATGTTCAAAATTCCCAACATAGACCCAGGAGCTTCAGCGCGCATGAGCATGTAGGAACAATGGAAGGATATTTGTTGGTATTTTTGGAAAGGTGGTGGTGATTTGAATTTCATGGAAAAAATAAACCTGACAACCATGTTGATTGAATGTTTATGGAGACGGTTGGTTAATTTATTCAGGGATGATGGGATACCCCCCAACTTGAACTGACAATATTTTTCGTATGTTGGTGATGTGGAAGGGCGTGGAACAATCATTATTTCACATTATCATGTCAAACACATGTCACAGTGACCAGTCATACATGTAGGTTGTAAACCATAGACAATGGACATGTACATGCGGGCACTGACCAATGATCGGCGGTCGTCGACAAGCAAAATCTATTATCTTAGGTAGAAATTACATTCAACTTATCAGTACCTTCCATTAATATATACTTATTACTGACGGCCACAAATGAAAATGGTGGAGTAACTCATAACTCTTCCAGTTGGATATGATGTAATTGGTGGGGCCATGGCCCATAGTCGTCTTCGTGCATGTTTCGGCATGGTGTTTCAACACAGTGTTTCAACACCAACATATATGCATTCATTCGTATTAATTATGCATAGTCTTCTTTGTGCATGCAGTGTGTTTCAACCAGGTGTTTTAGCACAATTTTTTAGCACCAACAAATCTGCATATATGTACATCTATGTGGTTTATATGTATGATTGTGTAATTACCCAAATTAGGACTAAGGAAACATCATCCTAGTTTACAAGTTAACTATGAATTAATTTTTAACATTACACAATGTTGAAATGAATCGTACATGCTCTAGAATTGATGTTCTAATAGGAAATGTAAACAATAGGGATGAATTAATACAAGAGAATGAGATGAAAATGGCATGGAAATGATAAGGGAAAAGGGGCAATTTTAGCACCCAACAATGTCTCACTGAGTCACTTGAGTATATTAACATAGTCTTCTTCATGCATGTTTCAACATGGTGTTTCACCACCATCATATCTACATTCTTTGAACATTCTTATTAATTTTGCATAGTCTTCTTCATGCGTGCAACGTGTTTCAGCCAAGTGTTTTAGCACGATGTTTTAGCACCAACATATCTGCATTCATTCTTATTAATTCTACATAGTCTTCTTCGTGCGCGGAGCATGTTTCATCCCGAGCCAAGTGTTTCAACACCAACATATTTTCATATATGTACATCTCTGTGGTTTACAGGTATGACTATGTAATTACCCAAATTAGGACTAAGGAAACATCATCCTAGTTTACAAGTAAAATATGAATTAATCTTTAACATAACACAATGTTGAATGAGTAATGAATTGTACCTGCTCCAAAGTTGATGTTCTCGTAGGAAATGTAAACAATAGGGATGAATTAATACAAAAGAATGACATGAAAATGGCATGGAAATGATAAGGAAAAAGGGACAATTTTAGCACCCAACAATGTCTCACTTGAGTATATTAACATAGTCGTGTTTGTGTGTGTTTCAACGCAGTGTTTCAACATGGTGTTTCAGCACCAGCATATCTGCATTCATTGAACATTCTTGTTAATTCTACATAGTGTTCTTCATGCGCGCAACATGTTTCAACACCATATTTTCTTGGAATACTCCCAAGATCGAATATTGATTTGAATTTATTTAAATTAATAGGCTTTTAAATATTCGCCAAGACTTTTAAAAGGTTTTATAATTATGTGAAAATTCACCACAATTTCACAAGATTTTATAATTCCGTGAAAGATTCGCCCAAATTTTACAAGACTATATAATTTGGTGAAAAAATCGCCAAAAAATTATATATGCATAATATGTTATTAATAAAATATACTTCACACTCTCTCATGTGTCATGGGGATTTGCCCATTTATTATACATATAAATTTAGGGGGGGTTCTTTAAATTTTCCCTGGACTACAGCAAAAACGTTTGCTCTATATTAGTGAGATATTTTCATTTTTCATTCATCTCGAGTTTACTAGAAAACTTAATCCTCTTGATGACAACATGGTCTTATTGAAGGCAACGGGATTCAAAACTGAATCACATATTTCATAAGCTTGTTTTAAAGGTGTTTTATTTATCTTTGGCAGTCTGTGTATTCTTGTTTGTTTATGAATTAAATTTCATCATTGATAAAGAATATCTTGCAAAGTCAAGTGGCAGCATGTTGTGGCAAGTTGATCCATATCATTAATTTCACTTTTATTGTGTTGTCAGAGTATTTTTGTATGGTTCCATTGAAGGCTTCTAAATCTAACTTTGGTCCATACCCTCGCAGGGGTTTGTAAAAGAGAACTCAGTTTTGTGTCTCAAAATGAAATAAAATCAGATTATTGTTTTTGTCTCACATATGTATCTTCATGATATATGGTTCTTTCTTTTGCTTTTATCTCCATGTTTACATTATTGTAAATTTTGTATACTCTCACACATGTTTGTTTAATTTTATTGTACATTGTTATAAACCTAAAATCAGCCTTGATCTTTTCTAATTGATACTTGTGGATTAAGTGAATATTTTTGAGGCTATAAACCCTGGGTGACATTCCCAACTATCTTGTCTTAGCGAGACAAGACATGAAAATGCTTGAGTAAGGTTCTTTATACCTTTCCCTCAACAATGTTGTGCTAAAGTTTATATTTGTGCCAAACCGTTCAAATAATCCCCTCCATAGATTTGAAGTAAACTTTGTGTCTCTACATGAAACAATTGCCTTATGTATTCCATTCAACCTATCAATTTCCCTTATGTAAATTTCTGCAATATTAGTTATTGTATGAGTCATTTTTCCAAGAACAAATGAGCAGTCTTTGTCAATTTATCCACAACTACCATTATTGAATCATGTTTCCTTGTTGTCATGGGCAATTTAGTAATAAAATCAATGGTTACCACTTTCCATTTCTCCTTTGGAATTGGTAATGGATGTAGCAAACTTGTTGGTGTCTATGTTCATGTTTCACTCTTTGACATTCCATGCATCTGGAAATGTAATCAACAATATCCTTCTTCATTATTGGCCAAAAGTATTGGCTTCTTATTGTTGCAATTATTTTCTAGCAACCAGGATGTCTGACATATGGGACATTATGCATTTCCTTTAATACCAAATTCCTAAGTTCTCTGGAGCTAGGAACATAAATTATATTCTTATACACAAGTAATACATCTTCTCATTGTCTACTTTGTAACTCTGCACTTCCATTTTCAATCTTCTCATAGTCTCCTCCAATGTTGTTGGCTCCACTCCACTCATGTGCCCATTAAATTATGTCTTTGCATTACCAACACTAATATGATGGCCTTTAGATTATCTCTCATGACTAAAGGCTCCTTCTTCATCTTCCATGGATATTATATGTAATCATATGATTGAATTGATCTTATTATTCCTCTAATTCTAAAAAATGTGCAAGAAAACATTTTTGTTTGAGTTAGCATATTATAGAAATTTTGTCAATTAATGTTACAGGTCCTTTTTTTGTTCAATTCATGAAGAATTATATCATAGTTCTCCAAATTTTAATAATTTCAGGTTTTTCTCTTATGCATCAACTTTCTAATGACTATTCTTATGCCCTAATATGATCTTTGAGATTAAAGTTATAGCACCTTGAAAAAAAATCCATTTTCACCCCATTTATACGCTCTCCATTGGTGCAATTTTACTGGAAGGCCAACTTTTGTCTACTGCAGAAGAAAATCCATCAAGAACCTAGAAAATTTTTGTATTGGGAACAAATAGAATTTACGGTTTTGAACAAAAAACCACTTTCATATTTGGAATTGGATGCTCCAATCAAATTCTATATAAATCTGGAATTTGCAACTGTCTTTTTTTTAAAAATGATTTCCATGCTTAGAATTTTCTTAGAAAAATTGGTTATTTGTTGGTGTGGTCGATGATATGGCATGGGCATGGCATTGACAGGGATTCGATCACCGGTCCATCAGTCATCGGGGAATGCTTCCCCTTCTCCTCACTTTTATACACCTCCAATATAGTCCGGTGAATGGCTTCAGCCACCGAGACATCGAGCCACCGACCCACCGATTGCCCCGCACAAGACTCTATACAACTCCTCACCATCAACTTCAATTCGATCCACCAAGCCATCATGTAGAATATTCCTTCCACCTCCCTGCCAATCGACTCTCATTCAGTCCATCGGACCACTGGGTCACCCCGCACAAGCTTTTATCGAGCTCCCTTCCAGTCAACTTTGGTCTGGTCCACTAGGCCACCCTTCACAAGCTTCTATCCAACTCCCTACCTACCACCAACCACCAGCCACCAAGGAGATAATCACTTGCTCCCTTTGTTGCTAAGTGATTTCTAGTTCGATGGATGGCGTTTCTCATGGAGTCTCGATGTCTGCACCACTCTTCAAATGACACATGATGTCGATGGACCTATCACAGGGTGACAACTGACCTGTACAAAGGATTTCTAGGCACTGATTAGGCATACTAACGAGGTGTTGAGGTGGTGGTAAAAATTTATACTATGCACAAGATCTGCAAGGTTCTAGGGCTCTCTGTGCTTCACACACAAGTAACAAAGGGATTAGTGTTAATTATAAAATGGTTATGAAAACCCTTCCCCATGCATGTGGGATAAAGGAATAACATCGATCATAGATCTATGGTGTATATTCCACCTAGAGGTGAGATCGACGGCTACTAAGTGTTGTTGTGTTTACATTTGCTTCTTGAAATCCTGCAATTTTTCTCTGTCACCTCACTTGGAATTGGATCTGCTTCTTCGATTGGTTCATAAGAATCAACTGTTGGATCGAGTTGTTGATCACTAAGGTCATCATCTCAATCATCAAGGTGTGGATATTGAAATAAATCACAATAGTTTAGTTCTAAATCTTAAGACTCATTCTCTATAGGATGTTTCTTTATGTGTCGGCAGATCTATCATTCATCATGGTTTCTAGGGATGAATAACAGTGTTAAACCACAAATTCTCCCCTTCGATGTTGTCATGTAGAAAAATAATAATCTCACTAAAGAACTTGTGTCCTATAGTAGGCCCTTGAAGGATCAGTGATGTAACCTATAGCTTGGATACCACTTGTAACATACCCATCCACCAAGGTAAGCCCTTCCACTTTAAGAACGCACTTCTTGGACTGATTTTGAATTCTTATACCAATTAATTAATAAATAAGCATGAAATAAACACATGCAATAATCAAGATTCATGTCAAATTGTAAAATAATGCTTAACATGCCATGCACATCAATAACCAATAAACAAGCATAACATAAACACGTCACAAAGATAATATTTAATACACAACGGAAATAGATATACAAGCAGAGAAACGCATGGTAGAGTAATTATATTTAAAATGTAATTACACCAATTGGTTGAAGACGTTGGATGTTCCACCCAAACTTAGGCTCTGTTCCACATAAACTCTCTGCAACCGACCATCCCCAAGCCAAGGCTATAAATCCACAAGGACGGGTCTCAGACCGACACTCAGTTTCCCAAACCAATCAACAATCAATCTCTCACAGGTTTCTCAGCCACACATCGATCCCAATTGTCCATCTCTCTTCCCCATCCAACCTGCACAACCTAAAGAGATGAACCCCCTTCTCTACATTGTTGTCCCTCGGGTTGTTCCACATATTTCTAGGGCTCTCAATGCTATTGGCTAGGAAAATATCAAAGCTAGAAACTACAAGGATTCTCATTTGTGTACAGTCCTATCACAAATTTAAATAATCCCATGCACCTAGGCATGCATTTCTTACTGGAATACACCATTAAATCCTATAGCCATCCAACCATGGCTCGTTACCTTCAACAATTTGGTTTCCATTCCCCATGCCAAACCAAGAATGAGCAAGAAGAGTGAATGAGAGAGGAACAAATCCAAAAATGATTTGAGTAAAAATGAATGGCCAATCCCCAAAAAAATCAAGAACATGGTTTTAAATACTCCAATGCATAATTTGGCCTTCCCCCAAGAAGCTCATGTAACCCCCCTCTTCTCTCTAAAATTGAAAGGTGGGTAAATAACAATATAAATGCTTAGCCCCTCAGCTTCCCCCTCTCTCATGGAATCTCAGCCCCCTATAACTCTTGTCCTTGTCAGTATTGCAGCTAACGATGTATTTTATTATTAACAATGTTCAAAGTATTACATTTCCTAGGCACTCCGGCCCCTTTCAATTTTTATAGGCACTCTGGCCTTTCATGAATAAAAAAAATACATTATTAATCCAGGGAATCAAAACCGGGGTATTACACAGTATAGGAGCATAGAAACACAAAAATGACATATAACTACATATGCCTACGTTTGCATGGATATGGCCTTCAATAAAGGCTTCCCAATGGAGATTAAGTTGGTAGAAAAAGACTACACTTGGAAATAACCCCTTGACTACATGTAGGTTTCCCTCTAGTCTAGGGCATGATTCAAAACAAGCCACATTGCAATGCATTACATCAGGAATCAAAATGCATGCCACACCATAAAATCTTAGAGAAAACTCACATGGTTGGTTGGGGCCTTGGAGGAGCACCACCTAATCAATGAGGAATCAACAGAAGTCATCATGTCATATATAGCTTGGGAAATAGAACATGAGGTTAAAACCCTAGAAAATAATGATTGTATAGTATTCCTTACCCCAACTGACTAGGGAAGCAACATCATCATTGGGCCCATGTCAAACTTTATTGGCATGAGAATAATTAGATAAAACACTAGCAAGCAGGGACCTGACTCAACAAGCCCCTCGTATCACTCAAGAGAAGAATCCTTCACTTTCTCCTACCAACCCCTCCTTGAAATCCCTGTTACCTTACCCCATCTCAGAAAATGGATGAGGAAGATGTGGCAAAGAAAGAGGAAGAGGCCAAAAGATCTTTGGATACCAAGCAAGCCCTCAAGTGAGGAAGGAGACAATGATGCACAAATAAAAGAAGAGTTTCACAACCCAACAACACCATTCCAAGATCAACAAGGTGAATGGACATAAGTCTCCAAGAAGAAAAAGAAAAAATCACCCCCAATGGATATTAACCTAGATGGTAGATAACCAACATGAAATTTTATTTTAATATGTATTACTTGTGTACATGATTATGATGTGAATTTCTTAAAATTTAATTATATTATTCAAGAAACAAAAAAAACTTTAGTAGAAAATAAGTATCCTCTAACCTAATATTAGAATCAAGGGATCTTCACAAATAGATGATACCATTAAGACATTATGTATATTTTTTATTAATTAAATAAATTTTTAATTTTTAATTCAATACAACATAACTATTTCGACTAAATTTTGTAGCATACCTTAGTATATAGTTATTTCCTTCTAATCATTGATCATAAGACTTTGATTATGATGAATTGTTCATTTAAATATAATTGAAACCCTTGCAATGGAAATATGGGATAATAAGTTTGTTGATTATAGTACATGTTACACCATACTTAACCAAGACCAATATTTCTTCCTAGAGAAGAAGAGAAAAGAGAAAAAAAACAAAAAAAAAAAACAAAGACATCACTTCTTCTAGAACCATGCTTTAAAATTTATATAAAACAAAACGAGCCATGCCCCTCTATGTCTTGCAAATGTTCCATATTTTTTTTTTAAAATGAAAATACTTATATTTCATGGAATTGAAATATACATATTACTGTTCCACAGCCATATATCTAAACTTTTCAACCACAACCTTTCCTTCATTACATGTCCAGTGCTTACTTTGCACCTAAACGAAAAGTACTCTTTGATTCTCTCCATATCTTCTATACAGTATTCTCTTCTTTTAATTCAAAAATAAAAAAAGGATCTTATTTGTCTCAAAAGGATCTAGTTTGCAGAATACGTAAATAGTCTGCCTGGAACAACAATGACCAGAGAGGCGATAGCTCTGCTTTGTTGTTGGATCCCTTATAA
>ML777951.1:616634-638909 GCA_009831015.1 Picea engelmannii
TTTTTTAGCATCTTTTCCATGCAATGGGAACTAATGACCTCAAGTGAACCAGAAACAATGCCTTGGAATTTATATTGGTGGCCTTCCTAGTCGAATTGCATGGTTAATTCCTTAAAATCCATGAGAATGGGACCCAAAGTCCTTAGCCGGTATGCACCCAACACAATGTCACAACCGCCCATGTCGATAGAAAACATATGGGATTTTAGGTGGTAGTCACTGATTTGGAGACGGACATTTTCACAACGCCCTCCACATTTCATTGAACCACCATTGGAAATCATGATTTGGAAATTGTTGACGGCATGGATGTAGAAATGAGTTTCTTGGGCAATGCGACGATGAATAAAATTATCGATGCTTCCACTATCAACTAGAATGATGACTTTCTGATGCTTGATGTAACCAATTAACTTGAGGGTTTGGGGAGCAGAGAAGCCAGTGAGAAAATTAAGGGAAATGGCTGGTTCCACTTTGGGAGGGTCTGAGGGAGGCGTTATGTCAGTGATTTCAGGTGACTCAGACACAAGAGTAGTTTCAACAATCTCTTCTGAAATATCCTTAGAGATGGACATAAAAAGCTTTTGTTCCTTACACTTGTGTCCTGGGAAATATTTGTCATCACAATTATAACAAAGGCCTTTGAGTTGGCATTTAGCCATTTCATCCCTGGTCATTTTTTGGATCTTTAATGGGGCGGAGGGAGTAGTGGGATTTACGGGTTTAGGGTGAGGGATAAAGGAGGGTTTTGGTTTTGAGAGGATACAACTTGTTTTTCTTATTTGGCTCTTTTAGTAGCCTCCACCCAACTCGAGAGTCGAGCCATGAGGACATGGGCCTGAATCTCCTCCTTGAGGCCATTGATAAAACACTCTCGAAAGAAAGCATCAGTCATGCCCTATGTTTGAACATCCAAATTATCAAAGGCAACTATGAAGTCTTCTATTGTTCTTGATTGTTTCAACTTTGTCAAATGACCCAAATGGTTGGTGTCAGTGTCAAAGCGTTCATAAAGCTCATTCACAAATTGGGTCCAAGCAATATACCCTTGACGAGAAGTTTTTCCCCATTGCCACCATTGCCAATGTTCTTGATCTAGATGGAGAACACCATACCGGAGTTTGTCCAAGTCATCTGTAATGCCATATAAAGAGAAATAATGTTCCATTTGGGTTACCCAACTAGTGGGGTCTGAGCCATCAAATTTGGTCACATCCACCCGCGGAAGGCGTAGGTCACATTGAAAGTGATGGTGCTGAAAGGTATGGGAATGGGAGGAATCAGTCTTTGGAGGTGCATCAGAGAAAGGGTCATATGTAGGGATATTTAGTTTGGTGTAGAGTGATGCAAAGATAGATTCAAGCTGGGTGGTCAGTTATTGTTTGACTTCCTCCATTGAGGATTGCATGGTTGTATTTATGGTTGTATCGATGGAGGCAACATTGGCACTGAGTTGTTTTATTTCTTTTTGGGTCTTAAGGAGACCAGATTGCAAGGTTTTGAAGTGAGCTTCTAGGTCTTGGCTACGGGTATGGGCCATGAGGATGGATGAACTGAAAAGGGGTAGGCGGGGTCAAAAATTTTGCTGAAAAATGATATGGATGAATGTGATAAGGGCGAAGAGATGAACCCAATGGAATAGGTCTCAAATAATGGTGAAAAAATTTCCATACTTTTTTTTTTCACCTGCAGAGTTATACTCTGATATGAAGAATATTGCAGCGATGAAATACCCAAATGATTAACTAGTAAGAAAAGTGTAGTGATTTGACAACCCGAACACAGTTGCACGGCAATAGATCTTGTCTGTTTTAATTTGTTTATGTTTCTTTCCCCCAAGGGTTAGGTATTCAAGGGTTCTACAGATTTTCCCTGTGTTATAGCTCTCTGATATACGTGCAGGGTCCAACAATAGTACTCAACCCAATATCTCAGGGCACTAACTAAGGAGGATAGATTGTACCCTTAGTCGTACTACCCAACTACCCAGGTACTAGAGAGTATCTTCCCGAGTGTTGTTCTCAGTGGCACTATAGCAGTCAGGCGACCGATCAGTTTATCTAAAGAGGGCTTTAGGAAATCTAGGTCGATCCGTACATAGGTGTTATCTAATGCGCTACCACTCGAAGGGGTGCTAATAGGGGTTACAAGGGTGGCCAACAGATGTGCATTTAAGAACCACTTGTATTTCCTACGTGTATGAATCCCTCAACTACAGGTTTATGTGCGTAATGACAGATCTTTGTGGCTTAAATACGTCGGAATACGTCTCTACCCTGAAAAAATTTCCCACAATTTCTTCCAAGGAAAGTGCTATGATACCACTTGTAATATACCAGATATAAAAAGTATGCAGAACATAAATAAAATGCTAGAAATGGCAGAATAACAGTAATATAACCAGCATAATCTCCACAATAACACAGAAATGATATAAGAACAACAACATAAATAGCACTTTGATTCAAAAAGAAATTTTCACGGGCCTATTCGAGGGGGCAACCTCCAGTCGAGCAGCGCTCTGTTACAATAATCTCCAAGCTAGGGTTTTCATACCCTCGACCCTTATTTATACTAAATATGTATATCAAGAGAAGCATCTAGAGGAAGATCCTTCAAGAAATGAAAGCTTCTATTAGGTCTTCTTACATCCGCCTTATTCTATTTTATTGAAAGGCCTTATTAATATTGACCTTTATTACATCTGAATATATTGCTTTACCTATGTGCAGGTTAGGACCCTAACATTCAAAGTAGTCCATTTCGGGCTTGAAATACAAGCAAATGGGCAAGTTCAATTTTCAATGGTGGAGATCCCATGTGCAGTTCAGATTAACGGCTCTCGTGCATTCGAAGTTTCAAATTTACACGAGGATTAACGACAAGAAAGAAGCCCCAAAGTGTCGAAGTCCCGAAGTAGCGAGAGGTTGCCACATCAACTGGGAGAAAGTCACTTCGGGAGATTTCCATCCAAACATCTCGAAGTCCCGAAGTGTCGAAGTTTCGAAGTCCTGAAGTAGCGAGAGGCTACCATGTCAATCGAAAGAAAGTCACTTCAAGAGATTTACATCCAAACATCTCGAAGTCTTGAAGTGTTGAAGGTCTGAAACGTCGAAGTAACAAGAAGCCTCCACGTCACTTTGGTCCCGTACCACTTCAAGAGTTTTTCATGCTTCACAATCCAAAACTCTTGAAGCCTGAAGTGCCAAAGTTTTGAAGACACTTAGCACTCATCATTTCATACGCGTGGCACCCATCCATCAGAGATATGGCATACATCTTATGCTGACACATGGCACTCAGTTTAGGAACCTTTGGGCATGTCTTCTGCTCATTCTCGAGTGACACGTGTAACTCTCCTTTTATGACACATTAGCAGCTGTGACATCATATGACATTAGGCTACCACATCATATTCGAAAGATCATCCTCCGAGATATATTCTAGCTCAGTATTCAAAGCTCCCAAGTGCCAAAATTGGCTCCATCTCTAAGCATTAAAAGGATTATGGAGTTGGAAGATGAATAATTTTAGCGGGGGATGCTAAAATAGTAGGGTTAACCATATCGCAGGTTGTGACAGGATCGATGGACACAGTTCATTGCAGAGACAGAACATGCTCGAACATTAAAACTCTAGAGCGGTCCCGCAATCAAAACCATGGTATAGCGGAAGAGGTGTGTGGAAGTTGGTGGTGAATTTTGGGGGTCGAAGAGGCGTGGACCCAAACTGCCCTTGTTGGCTTCCGCAATCACATTCTTATATAGGGTCCAATCCGAGAGCAATGTGTGGCAACAAGCTAGGCGTAAGGCCTCGTCTTGTTCCCAAGGAGAAATCAGTTAATGTAAGAAGTATCGGTGGTTGAACAATTGACTAACCCCCCTTAAATGGAAGCATGGAGGGTCTGGTCGAGGAGACAGAAAGTTACCAGCCCGAAGTACCACAGAGAGCATTTTTTATTCCAAGCCCATACTGACCAGATTTTCCTTCTGACAGAAGGAACATGACAGACAAGAGAAGACATACGAAACTAGAGAAGAGTCGTCCAAGCAGCAAGACATGTCTATTGTTTTGACTATAAATACATCAGATGAATGATATGTAAAAAGGGGGGGTTTCAGCCCAGAACAGGAGGAAGTTTTGAGAAATATATATGATTTTATATCTCAGTTTGTAAGCTAGAGGGGCATGTAGCTATAAATTGTATTGTTATTGAAGACTCATATGAGTTGTTTCATCGGATTAGTCTTATATGTTCTCTGTTCTATCCATCGTCTTGTTTGAATGTATTGTTGGTTTCAAGGATTAAAATTTACCTTTGATTGATAGATTCTCAATGCAGTAGAGGATCTGTTGTAAGCTTACATATCTATCATTGTTTATTGTTCATACACATCTCATTCTCTTTGTAGAGAGGATCTTTCCTTAGCGAATATTTGTCTTTATGTTATTCTCTTATTCTTCTCTTCATAATTATACAAATCTTTTGTCTAATAAGGAACTTAAAAGCCTTCAATGAGAAGATTGTTTATGACTCCATATCCCAATGGTCCATCACTGATCCGCAATGGTATCTGTTGTCTTTTCATTTCTTTAAAGTCTTGATGATCCACCTACTCAAACCATTTTAATCCATTTACATTTTGATGGGTATTGGGCTTATCCTCTAGCATTCTGAGGGTGACTCTTAGTGATAACATGTGTCATTAACAGACATGGGAGTGAAGATATCTTCCCTGGGAGAATGAAAATGAAAAGATCCAGTTTTATATGGTGAACTAAAGTTGGACACATTGTTCTGATTGCTCATCTTTCACCATGGTGACTCCATTGTTAGAAAATCTATTGGCGACACCACTAGTTTAAAATGGACAAGATTTTAGCTCAAAGGTATGTTTTCTGTGATTTTTCAAAGATAGTTGGTTTCCCTAATCCAAATCCTAGTAGAGATGAATGGGAAAGTAGCCTTCCTAAATTTCAAGGAGAAGAGTGGGAGGTACCAGCTGAACATTTGTTGGAATTTCATGATTTTATTCATCAACTTTGTATCGTGCTTGAATATGTTCAGATTAATATTTTTAGGTATTCATTAGAGGTAATTTCTCGTGATTGGTGTCGATCTCTTCCCATTGCAAGCATCATCTCTTAGACAAGTTTTCATGCATCTTTCAATTTGTTTTGTAAAGAGTATTTTTCAGCTGGGTATCTTTATGAAAATTGTTGTGATGAGTTTTCTTTGCTTCGTAAATATTTTTCTATTCACAAAAGCCAAATTTGTGATGAAGCTTTTGTTGTGGAAGAAAGCATTTTCCATGAAGATCAAGAGGTGTTGAACGGTATTCATTATGATAGAAATAACAAGGAAACTTTTGGCATCGTATCAGATGTATCTGTTGTTTTAAATGTTTATGAAGATCAACATATATTTGTTGAATATCCTGATGTCAAATAGCAAGTGTATACACCAGTAGATATTTATCCTAACTATGAAGCTGAAATAAATGATAAGCTAGTTAAAAAAACTAGGGAAGATTCCTCTCTATTTTTTCCTAGCTTTTTAGAATTGAAGGCAGATTTTATTTATTGCTCTTATGAAGAAAGTGCAGAGGATATTTTTGTTCTTGAAATAGATGCATCCATGCTTATGATGAAGAAGTTGTTTCAAATATTGACCAAGAACAACCAATTTTTTATGAATATCCCAATGAAGATGATGAAGAGCAGAGTATTTTCATGGTTTCTTTGGAACCTCGTAGCATGGTTCATGTATATGATAGTTATGAATCTGATCCTTGGGAAAGCCATGAAGGAGAAAAGGAAGAGCTAAATGTGGAGCTTATCTCATCTACAACACTTATAAATTAGAAAATGTCACCTGGGATTAGAAAACCTGCATCAATCCTTTATCCACCTGTACATGTTGAGAACATCAAACAACATGTGAGCAAGGACGAAATAAAGGAGGCAAATTTTTACCAGTTTAGCATACCTTATTATAGATTTTATGACCCTGTGGGGTTATATATGGAGTTGAAATTTCCAAAAGCATGGGAGCCTACAAAATTAATCATCTTATCATTAGTTGGAGGTATTGTCAATGTTCCAAAACATGTTTTCATTTTGTTGGCATACTTCCCTTACCTTTTATGGATCATTTACAGTGAATAGAATAATTATGTTACCAAACCATTTGGGTGGCTATGGTGGAAGTTTGTTTTCACCTGAGCACTGTAAAGGTCAGTTAGAGTAGGGTCTTGTATATAAATAAGCATGAGTGCAAGATTTTCAGTTTTTAGTTTTCTTTTAGTATTTGAATAAGTGACCCCATAACCCTAGGATAAGACACTGAAGTTGCTTGTTCTTGGTAGCTCACAGAGAGCATGGAATCCCTTGTGGAGCCAATGTTATCACATGAAGTTGTCATGGGTCATATGTAGTCATTGTTAAAACCTAGGTCTACTCCTCTATCAAGTCTCTCTCTTTTCTGCATACCTTCCTATAAGTTTTTCCTCTTCTATTTGATAAAGTCAAGCCGTTCAAGTATATTTTATGTGCAGGGAAGAACTATAAGAAAAATGCAGCATTTAGAGAAGTCCATTTTGAGCTTGAAATACAAGCAAATGGGCGGGTTCAATTTTCAACGGTGGAGATCCCAAGTGCAATTCAATTTAACGGCTCTTGTGCATTTAGAGTTTCAAAGTTGTGCAAGGATTAAAAACCAGACATAAGCCCCGAAGTGTCGAAGTCCTGAAGTAGTAAGAGGCTTCCACGTCAACTAGGAGAAAGTCACTTCAGTAGATTTCCATCCAAACATCCTGAAGTCCCGAAGTGCCAAAGTACCAAAGTCTCAAACTCTCAAATTATCAAAGTAGCGAGAGACTGCCACGTCAACTGGGAGAAAGTCACTTCAGGATATTTCCATCCAAACATCCCAAAGTATCGAAGTGTTGAAGGCCTAAAACGTCGAAGTAAGGAGAGGTCGTCACGTCACTCAAGGCATGTACCACTCTGATTCTCTCTCTTTCCTCCACATGTCACACTTTCTCGAGTGACATGTGTCACTCTCCTTTTGTGACAAGTCAATAGTTGTGACATCATATGACATCAGGCTACCATGTCATATTCAAAAGATCAATCTCTGGGAGATATTTTGGCTCAGTATTCAAAGCTCCCAAGCACCAAAATTGTCTCCATCTCTAAGCATGGCTAAGGATTCTGGAGTTGGCACACAGATAAATTTTAGCTGGGGGCACTAAAATAGTAGGGTTACCCAGATCATGGGTTGTGACAAGATCAACAGCCACAATTCATTGTGAAGATGGAACATGCTCGAACATTAAAATTCTAGAGCAGTCCCGCAATCGAAACCATGGTATAGCAGAAGAGGTACATGGAAGTTGGTGGTGAATTGCAGGGGTCGAAGAGGTGTGGACCCAAACCACCCTTGCCAACTTCCGCAATCACGAGATTATATAGGGTCCAATCCGAGAGCAACATGAGGCAACAAGCTAGGCACAAGGCCTCATCCTGTTCCCAAGGAGAAATCTGTTAATGTAAGAAGGACCGATGGTTGAACAATAGAATACCCCCCTTAAATGGAAGAATGAATGGTCTGGCCGAGGAGATAGAAAGTTGTTAGCCTAAAGTACCACAGAGGGAATTGTTTCCTACAGTCCCATACTGACCAGAGTTTCCTTTTGATAGAAGGAACAAGATAGATGAGAGAAGACATACATCACTAGATAAGAGGCACCCAAGAAGCAAGACATGTCTATTGTTTTAAATATAAATACATCAAATGAATGATTTGTAAAAGGGGGGGGGGGTTGACCCAGACCAGGAGGAAGTTTTGAGAAACATTTATGATTGTATATCTCATTTTGTAAGTTGGAGGGGCATGTAGCTGTAAATTGTATTGTTATTGAAGACTCATATGAGTTATTTTTTCATATTTGTCTTCTATGTTTTATGTTCTATTCATCGTATTGTTTGAACGTATTGATGGTTTTAAGGATTAAAATTTATCTCTGATTGATAGATTCTCGATGCAGTAGAGGATATGTTGTAAGCTTGCCTATATATCATTGTTTACTGTTCAGACACATCTCATTCTCTTTGCAGAGAGGATCTCTGCTTAGCGACTATTTGTCTTTATGTTTTTCTCTTATTCTTCTCTTCATCATTATACAAATCTTTTGTCTGATAGGGAGCTTAAATGCCTTCAATGAGCAGATTGTTTATGACTCCATAGCCCAATGGTCCATCACTAATCTACAGTGATATATGTTGTCTTTTCCTTTCTTTAAAGTCTTCTTGATCCACCTACTCAAACCATTTTAATCCATTTACATTTGTATGGGTATTGGGCTTATTCTCTAGCAGCCCGAGGGTGACTCTTAGTGCTAAAAGAATCTTCTGTAGTATCCAGCTAGACCCATGAAGGATATGACTTTTGTCACATTCTTAGGTGTTTTACACCCTTTAATGGCCTCAATATTTTTGGGTTCCACTGTTATCCCTTCTTCGGATATGATATGCCCCAAATAGTGAATTTGGTTTTGATAAAATGAGCACTTGCTTAATTTGGCATACAATTGGTGCTCTCTTAAAACTTGTAACACCATCCTCAAATGATTCTCATGTTCTTCTTCTAACTTGGAATATATAAGGATTTCATCGAAAAATATAATGACAAACTTGTCTAAATATTCCCAGAAAACACCATTCATTAAGCACATGAAAGCAGTTGGTGCATTTGATAACCCAAATGGCACCATTGTGAACTCGTAATGACCATACCTTGTCTTGAAGGCAGTCTTATTGATGTCTTCATCTCTAATCCTTGCTTGATGATATCCTGACTTGAGATCAATCTTTGAGAATATCCTTGCATCCTTTAACTAATCAAAGATATCATCGATCCTTGGCAAAGGATACATGTTCTTTATAGTCACTTTGTTCAATTTTTTGAAGTCAGTGCACAATCTCAATGTCCCATCTTTCTTATTCACAAATAAAATTGGGGTGCCCCAAGGTGACACACTTGGGTGTATATACCCCTTCTTCAAAATCTCTTAGAGTTGCATTTGCAACTCTTTCAGCTCTAGTGTAGTCATTATGTAGGGATTCTTTGATATTGGAGCTGCTCCAGGCATTAAGTTTATAGAGAAATCAATATCTCTCTTTGGGGGTAGTCCTGGTATCTCCTTAAACACATCCTCAAAATCTTTCAGGACTAAGTGATCCTCTAGATTTGGAACCTTATCCTTAGGTACTTCTTCCATATGAGCTACAAATATTTGGAATCCCTTCCTGTAACACTTCTTCAGCTGCATTTTTGAGATCTCTCGGACAGTAAGAGTTGTAGGAATTCCTTGGAATGTTCTTGGGTTCCTTTCCTCATTCAGGCAAGTAAATGCCTTTCTATGACAGACTAAAACAACATGGTGTTGGTCCAACCAATCCATACCAATTAGACAGTCATATGAACTTAAGGGAAGGATTTTTAAATCTACCTTGGTACTTAGCCCATCCATTTCCATTGGACATGATTTAACCATATCAACAACTTTTCTCTTGGCTCCTATAGCCAGCTATACCGACCAAGATTTCTCATGCTTACTTCTTGTAAAATGAAATATCTCCACTACCTTAGGATCTATATAGATATGACTAGCTCCTGGATCTATTAAAATAGTAAAGGCATGGTTATTGATCATACCTTCTACTTCAATCATGTGTGATTGAAACTCTACTTTATTTTTGTCCAGGGTTGCATAGATCCTAGGTACACTTCTGCCCATGACCTACATGTACATTGTGGCTAGCTCTCACTTTATCACTTTTGTGAGGAAAATATCAATACTTATGGTCTCCTTTAGTGCCCCAACATTGAATGGGTGTCTGCCTTGGCCTTTTCCCACCTACCTTAGCCATGTTGTGCTCTCTAAAATATGGTTTTCCTTGAGGATTATTTCTGAAAAAGGGTGGTGTCTTCCCCTTCTACCTATGTTCCCTCTTAAACTTCTTCTTGTCTTCCAAAGCTCTTTGGAAAGTAGGATTTCCTTTATGTTGATCATATAAACACTTTTCTCTCCTTATGGTTTCCTCAAAATCTTGTGATCATCATATTGAATCTTGTCATTGTTGAAAGATGGCAGCCCACTCAAATGTATTTGAATTTTTATTGTCTCATCCTTGATGAAGGAGACATACTCCAACATTTCTAAAAATCTCCTTTCATACTCATCAATATTAATGCTTCTCAATTTGAGTTCAAATAACTCTTTCATCTTTTTGTCAGAATACCTCTTGGTCAGGTATTTCTTCTCAAAATGTTTCTTGAATTCCTTCAAAGTCACATTTTTTTCTCTCTGAGGTGTCGCACTTGTACCAGTTGATCCCACCACATGGATGTATTTCCTTTCAGCTGATAGATAGAAAGTATTCCTTATGCATGAGAAGAATATTTATGCAATTGGAATTACTTCCTCATGCATAGAAGCCATGTCTCAACATCTTCATCCTTCTTGTGCTCTCCATCAAAAGTAGGAGGTTTGATCTTATTCATTTCTCCTTTCAATTCATCCACCCCGTAGATCTTATGCTTCCTAACAACGGATGGGATTGAGCTATTGCGTTCTCTCCTATGGGAATTCCTTTGGGAGTGATGGTGATGTTTGTTATTACTCCTTGATCTTTCTTTTCCCTCAGGGGTCCTGTGGCTTCCTGATTTGTTGGAGCCACTCTCCTTATCCAACTTCTTTTCAATTATTTCCAGGATATGAATTAACTTCATGTTGAACTATTCATGTTGCTCTTTGGCTTTCATAATCCTTTCATTATCATCCTTGTGGCTCTGGAAATTTGTCTACAATGTTTTAGGGTCTCAGCCAGATTTATGTCTTCCTCCTTTCCTCCCTCCATGTCCATTGGAGTTGGTTCCTTCCATACCCCATTAGACATTCATCCCTCTGATTTCATCCTCTTGGATGTAACTATATGTGTATCATCCATCACTTTGCACTCTATGTTGATTTTGATCTGACAGTTGTTAATTTTGCAAAATTGTGTAGCCAACAGAACTTTGCCAAGCTAATTGTTCTTAATAATTTCATAAAAACACGAACCATTATGATTAATTAATATATATAAGACTTGTTTTATGTTGATTTCCTGATAAATTGAATGTTCAGATCCAATTTATGGGTGAACATTTATCTTCTATTGTTCAATACCTTTCCAATGCTTGTTTCCATGCCCAATTCTAAGTTTTGATCAGGACGTTATGGATACTTGAACAATTTGTCTTTTCAGTGATGCAATCCTATACATGGATTCTTCCAACTCAGAGTTGAATTGGCTCTTGGATCCATGTTGTATCCCTTCTTCGGGTTTACAGACCTTCCTTACTTATTTAGGAGTAGGTCTATATAATTAATAACCTCATGGACTCTTTCTCTAAGCCCTTCCATGTTCTTAAAACAAAATTTTGGGAGTTAGCCCCTTTTCTTCAGCCCCCAAATTCATGTGACCATAGGATGTGACCAAGTGTTAGGCTGATAGGCGCTTATCCAGAACTTCGATGTTTTGGAGCTTTAGAGGTTTTTTCAACTCCAAACTTTCAAATCCCCCGGAGCTCCAAATTGGGTTACTCACGAAGGATGGTGGATCAACGGTCCACAACTTCCCAGCATCCAATGGCTAAGATTTACTATGGAACTCTGGCTTCAAGTCTTTCTAAATCACTTCTCCAAAGATCTCACATAGTGCTGACTCACCAGATATTCTCTCTCTTTCCTCCATGTGTCATCTTCTGGTCAATGGTCGAGATTAACTCTGGCCCTCTGGGAGTTCTCAACTCAAGCAACCTGCAACTCAAATCCTCCAAAGTACCACTTCTCCAGACCTTGGCATCTTGTGCCAAGCATCCTCTGTGATCAACGGTCGAGATGGAATGTGGCCTTCAGGACTCCAGAAGTCCTCGACCTCAAATTTTTATGCCTTGAATCCTCTAGACTACGGGATCTACTAGAGCTTGTCCTCTTCTGATCAACAGTGAGGATTTACTCCACTCTTCAGAGCTTTGTGGGTTTCTCTTTCCTCACACTTCATTCCTTTCAAACGTTGAATTGGAGAAATCTTTGGGTCCACTTAGTCCTTCACACCCGGGTGCTACGTGGAATATCCCAAGAAGTGGACATGTGGTCCAATCTAAGGGGTGACACATGTCAAGTTCTAACTAGAAAAATCATCCTTTTAAAATCACAAAACACACTGACATGTGGAACACAACTTGTGTGACAGCGTCACTTCGGTGCTTCATGACTATATAACTTTAGGACTTCGAGACTCCGGGACTTTGGAGATCCAAAATTTCTTCCAACAGTTTTCCCTCGAACTTTGAATGCCTGAACTTCTTAACTTCCCGGCATCCACGTAATACAGTTGTCATCAATAAAGGTCGTGACATGTGGCCCCACCATCGAGTGACACATGTCAGGTCCCAATCGATACTAACTACTATCAAAAGTACAAAAACAAGTGACACGTAGTAGACTTAGGGTAGGTCCACATCACCCTAGGTGACTGTTGAGGAAAAGGTATGAAAGACCTTACTCAATAATTTTTAGATCTTGTCTCGCTAGGACAAGATAGTTGGGAATGTTACCTGGGGTTTATAGCCTCAAAAAATTTACGCAATCCATGAGTATTAATTACATAGGATCGAGGCTGATTTTAAAAATTATATGTGAAACAACATAAATCAACTAAAATTTATACAAGCTATGTGTATACAGATTTTAAAATTTAAAATAGACATGGAGATAGAAATGAAAATGAAGAGCCAAGTCAATAAACCTAAATATGAGACAGGAAAATAATTGATTTTAATCAATTCTGAGATACAAAAAACCGTATGTCTCTTTTACAAACCCCTGTGAGGGTAGAGACAAAAGTAAAATTTAGAGATCTTCAATGGGCACCATACAAAAAGACTCGGACATTGAAATAAAATTGAAATCTAATGACTTGAATCAACTTGCAAAATATTATTTATCGGCTATGAAAATCAATTCATAACAAACAAGAGTACACAGATTATCAAGAATGATTCAAACACCTTTGAAACAAGTTGTTGAAAGGTATAATTCATCTTTGAATCTTGTTGCGTTCAATAAGACCATGTTGTCACCAAGAGGATTAGGTTTTCAAGTAACTCAGAAGTGAATGAAAATTGAAACAATCTCAAATAATTAGAGATAAAACCTCAGTATTGTAGTTCTCCTTCTATGTTTCTCTCCCTTTGTCTCTTCATTCAATTGGGCTTATATTATTTTCCCAATCAGTTGAAGTAGTTCAACTACTTTTTGTTAGTTAAGTCAAATTAACTTAACAAATTAGTTTAAAAGAAATAAATAATAATAATATATAACTAAGGGTCTTAATTAATAATAACTAAAATAGGTGGGACCCCTTGTGACTCCCATCATTTCTTCCTTTTAATCATCAAAAATAAATCCCAACCAATAATCACTTAGACCATAGGACACCCTTGTAACTCCTGTGGAATTCTAAAATGAATATTTAAATATCAATAATAAATTAAAGCATGTCCCAAAAAGAATATATATCCACATTATCCATAGAAATATCCAAAATAATACCTGTTGTCCAAAACATGCTGAAAACCATTAAAACTATACTTATCACCGGAAATCATAAAAACAACACTTAAAAACCATAATTCTTGTTTTGAGATGAACATTTTATTTTCTCGTTGTTGTTTCCCTTAGACTTTTCTAAAATAGCCCCGGGTTGATTAGACTCTTTGGGATGTATGGCACTAATTACATGGGAACAGTCATCTTTCAAGTGAAGGCGAGAAGATACAGATTTAGAGGAATCAGTGGATGGGCTAGAAGGGGAGGTCATCGCTTTTCCTTTGTCAAGTACAAGTTGTGGAATGTCGATCTTCAGTCTCTTGCTAGCGAGGGAAGATTGCACTGGTGAGGCAGCGTGGGTGGCTTGTGCATTTGGATTGGTCAGAAGTGGTGGTCAAAATGGTAATGAGACGGTGGGCCAACCACGACGATGAGAAGCAGGTTGGTTGAAAATTTCTTTCCAACCATCATTGGCGGGAGGTTTAGGTTGCATAGATACATGTGGGAGTACAGGGATTTCAGGAAAATTTGGAGGTTGCTAGAAAGGGGGTCTTTCTGGTCGAGGATGAATTATCCCATGGCCAACCTAATTAAAGAACCCAGCTTGGAATAGTTGGTTCAATTCTTATGGCTCAATGTCAAAATGGATAGAAACTCTAGGCCTCCTATGGCCTCAGTTCCAATTTCCCCTGCCTATGTTATTTCGACCGTTATTGCCTCTACTGAAAAGCTCATCATGTAGCAACATTTTGTTAGTAATGAAGCTCTTAATAAACCATACATGACACTCTTCTTACATGAATCAAAAATTGGCACCAAAATTGACACGAGATACATGCAAATCCATCCATAACACATCATTCATTAATTTCCATGTGAACAGGGAATGATAGGGTTCATGGGAAATATGGAGGGAGTGTAATTAGTGAAAAATGGTAGAATGATAGGGGATAAATATACGAATATTTTTCAAAAATTAACCAAATAATGAAATGTGTATAAAAATATAAATAATATCAGTCATCAACCCTTGCTATGTTATCTTTCTTTCGCTTCCACACTGAATTTTTCTTTTAAAATTTATATCATAGAACAGGGATACAATAAGTGAAATTGGGATCGTGGAGGGAATATAATTAGTGAAAAATGGTAGAATGATAGGGAAGCTTTATGGATAATGTTAAAATGAAAATAAATCAAACATGTTACCTCTGATGCAATCAAAATTTATATATGTCCAGAATTTCGAAGTTTAAATAGTATTATGTTTCCAAAACAATAATTCAAACTGATGGCTTCTTTAACAAAATTTCTCATTGGCCTCTAAATTATTTTTCATAGTAAACTATTCTATATGCCCAAAATTATTTAACCACGGTAACCATTGTAACCACATTATCATTATATAACATAAATGACGAACAACATCATAATCGCTACAGGAATACAACAATAGTCTTTGAGCCATGATTCATAACATCAACCCCGGTAATAATCCTTTAAATCCAATAGGGTCACACACAGTGCTCCAAAACAAACTCATATCCATCATTAATCTAACCACTGTTCAATGCAACTTCTTCTAATTTCATTATGGGCAGTATTACTTGATTTGAGCCTTAGACATTTCAAACACAGGTGCTTTCGCAAATAATAAAATATAATAATTCAACCAAGATATGCAACATTTTCTATCAGAACCATAAGATTCAAAAAACTGTAAATTCTCGTGAATAGGTGAGTGCAACACTTCTTCCATAATTTCCAAGCAAATGACCAAGTAAAAGAACAAGAACAATGCTTGGATCAAATTCTAGGTAAGAAATGCCTTCACAGTAATGCGTAGGGTTTGATATGTGACAATGACAGTAAGTGGAAGAGACAGTGGGGCAAATAAACTGAGGGTTTGGTAGGTATACAGCATGGTAGGTTCACTCAAAGGTGCCTCACATTCATAGTCATGGGGTCAAGGTTATGGCACGGGTGCATTATCCACAGAGACCAGAATATCAACATACAAGCGAAGTATTCCCAAAACATAGAGGTAAGGAAGAGAGGACCCATTCGACAGGGAGGAAAACCCAAAAAAAGAACCATAAGCAAGGTAGGCCCAACCACAACCCCCTTTTCAGCAAAACACGTGATCAGGTACACGCAGCAAAGGCACCACTACTTTCTTTAATGCCAATAATATTAGAACAGCCACCACAGGAAACCAAAGTTTGCAACCAATAAATACACAGTCTGAAAAACACAGTGACAGCTTGAGAATTACACAGACCACGAGAAACAAGATCCAACATTTGATTTATGGGAAGAGAAAAGTTCATGGATGGAAAAGTAAGAGAAACCCCATACCTGTAAAATATGGTGCAATGAGAAAAGACCAGGTTTTATATCTCTTCCATGACCGAGCAAGTCGAAGCAGCAACAACTAATAGAGAACAATGCAAATGGCTTGGGTGGCAGGCTCGAGGAGAGTAAGAATGACTTGCATTTATTGCACGTCACTTCTCCCTTGGCCTTCATTCATGGCTAGTACGAGCCAAGTGCATTTTCCATCTCATGTCCCATTACCATTTTGATTTGACAATACAAACCCAATAATCCAAAGTTTTCATATGTCTAAATTCCAAAATTCACCAACCCTTGCCCCCATTTTATTAACAAATGTCTATTTGCTTGTGGATTCCACTAACATTGCCATCAAAACAATGCACACCACAATTGTAGCGAAGGTTGGGGTGGTCACCCATACACCACATAATCCATGTAAAATCAAATTCAAACTAGAGTATTATTCTTTCACCTATAAAAGCAGCATATCATATTTTGCAAGAGATAATCAAAGCCACATTTTTCACTTTTTTAACAATCTTGCCTAGAATTTCTTATCATAATCATTTTAACCACAATCTAAAGTGAATAAGCTATAGAATTTGTGTCGCAACCAACCCATAGGCAAACAAAATATAAGTGTTGCTTCTCCGCCATAGTGCCATAAGTGTCAAAAGGGGTCCCACCTACTAGTTTATTATTAATATAATTAAGTAATAAGGCTTGGCAATCATTTGCAAGCATGGTACCAAACGTTTCACTTTTAAGCGTCAAAAAACTGGCGACTCCATAGGAAAATACGTTCCCAACAGATTAAGAACTCAGAATCTCTGGTTTCACAGGTCCATAAATCATAGATCAAGGAATCATTGACTAGAATGACTATGCAACAGGGGGAAGTGAGGCGGTTTAAGTTAATTAATGAGATGGGATTTTGGGAATAACTCATGAAAAGTGGTACATATGAGGGGGTTTGGCCCTATATGCATAACATTTGGTCAGTCTCAATCACAATCTTTCTTCAATTTTCAAGGAGAAAGTTTTTGGTAAGCTCTTTTGAATCTCAGGATGTAAGGAAGAAAGGGATAGAAGAAAAATGGGGAAGAAGAGAAAAGCATCTATCTAACAGTAGTACTAAAAGAAAAAAGTGTTCTCAGCATTGTCTAGAAAGAGGACATCGTGACAACTGTGTAAACATTATTTTTATTGACCAAAAATACTTATGGGATGGCATTGTTGTGGAAAAACTTATCCAAAATTTATTTCAACAAAAGATCATGCAATCTAAATAGAACAGAAAAAGTGAAAGACAAACTAAATAAAATAAAAACCCAATTTATTATTTATGTACAAGGAACAGTATAACATTCTTGGAGTAAGGTAGGATGACATTTTTCATAGATAAATGTGTCATCTATTTTATATGGATGATTAATGAATTGAAATATGATGCAGAAAGAGTGTCTATCACACTGCCAACCAACAAATACATGTAGCAAGGGTAATGGGCCCATCAAGATCCAAAAAAAGTGATTACCATCTTGCAGGACCTGCCAACCAACAAGACAGGATTTCTTCTTGATATTGGAAACATGTGCATGATCAATAACGATAGAATGATGGTTAGAATTTTTTATGGCGAGGATGGAGTTAATGAGCTCTTTAAGCATTATAAGGTCATCGTTTATGATCTCCTGATCAGGAAAAGAACTACCATGCACCAAGGGAGAAAATAAAGGATTCAAATGCATGGGAACTCCTTTAAATTTATCATCATCAAAAGAAATCATGCATGCAAGGGAGATATGAATATCGTCATTGAATTCCTCAACCTCCTTGAACTGAAACAATGGGTTTGTGAAGGAATTATGCGATATAAAATATTGATTATTCTTATGGGAATTTTCAGAAGAAGAGCCAACATATGAACCTATATGGCCACTTAAATCTCCTCTTTCATCTTCTTTAGAATAGTCATGAGAAATGTGAGGGATAGTGTTATTCAAATCAAGAGAATCCTCCCTGTTGGATTCATCCATGAGCAGTACTTCGTTAGACACAAGTTGATCTTGAGTAGGATTTATTTCAAAAGGGTCATCATTAAAGGGAAAGGAATCAAATAAAGCATTGTCAGAAGTAGGATTATTAGGCATATCGGGATAATAATCCTTATAATCCTCCTTGAATATAGCACTAGGAGATGCATGATTTTCCTCATGCAGACTCGTCATGAAAAGAGAGGGATTTGTGTGATATTCATTTTTATCCTTTAAGAACAATCCACAAGTTAATTGTTCATGAGGACCATATAAAAAGTCACATCGAGGAGGATCAAAGATGCTTTCAAGTAGAAATTCAAAGTGATGAATGATAGGGGAGGAGGAAAATCGATAAGACACTTTACAAAAATTGATTCCCCCGTGAAATTTTGACTAGATACTATACGTCTAGACCAGTATCTTGCTTTACCACAGAGGGAAAGTGGAAAACAAAATGCAAAAGTATGTGAATCATAAATCCCAATAGATTGACAGAAGCTAAGTAAATCATCAATATGGTTCTAAGAAGATTCCCATAATTTTCCCTCGGAAAGAGGACAAATAACCATTGGCAATGAGATCAAATTAGATTTATACATGATCGTGCAAGATAGGACTCGATAAAGTCATGAAAAAAGAAAAAAGAAAAACCTATAAACCTATAAACAGAAAAGCAAATAAATAGTAAATACAAAAGAAACAAAGTAAAAATACAACAAAAAACAGAAATAAATATAATGAGTTTTTTGTTGTTTCACCAGTATGGTCGCCAAATAAATTTTGAGGAAAAGGTATGAAAGACCTTACTCAATCATTTTCAGATCTTGTCTAGCTAGGAAAAGATAGTTGTGAATGTTACCCGGGGTTTATAGCCTCAAAACATTTACCCAATCCATGAGTATTAATTAGAGAGGATCGAGGCTATTTTTAAAAATTATATGTGAAACAACATAAATCAACTAAAATTTATACAAGTTATGTGTATACAGATTTTACAATTTAAAATGGACATGGAGACAGAAATGAAAATGAAGAACCAAGTCAATCAACATAAATATGAGACAAAACAATAATCTATTTTAATCAATTCTGAGATACAAAAAAAAATTATGTCTCTTTTACAAACCCCTACGAGGGTAGGGACCAAAGTCAAATTTAGATATCTTTGATGGGCACCATACAAAAAGATCCTGACATTGAAATAAAATTGAAATCTAATGAATTAAATAATCTTGCCACAACATGCCTTCACTTGACTCTACAAAATATTCTTTATCGGCTATGAAAATCAATTCATAACAAACAAGAATACACATACTATCAATAATGAGTCAAACACCTTTGAAACAAGTTGTTGAAAGGTATAATTCAACTTTGAATCTCATTTCCTTCAATAAGACCTTGTTTTCATCCAGAGGATTAGGTTTTCAAGTAACTCAGAAGTGAATGAAAATTGAAACAATCTCAAATAATTAGAGAGAAAACCTTAGTACTGTAGTTCTTCTATTTTTCTCTCCCTTTGTATCTTCATTCAATTTGGCTTTTATTCTTTTCCCAATCAGTTGAAGTAGTTCAACTACTTTTTGTTACACGTCAAAATTACTCACTTTGATGATGTCTCATTGTCATTTTCGCAAGTTTCACACTTTTTCACAAGTGTCGCAAACATCATACTATAATCTCGTATGTGTCGCATCGCGGACGATGTCATAAGAATCACTTGAGATATTCTATAAGATTCGTTAGAAGATGAAAAGTATATATTTTGGCAAAAATTACAAACTTTTACCTCAAGGAATTACCATCATAAAAGTATTTTTGGAGATCAGCACTCCCCTGACCACTTGCAAGGAGCACTAGCACCCCTTTCCCTCTTAGCAGGGAGCACTGCAACACTCTGTGTCCAACTTTGAAGAAGCATCAATCTGTAGAGAAAATCTTGGGGACAAATACCCCTTATCTCTAAGGACAACTAATAAACAACCGAGTCGGTTTGGCTCGAATCCAAGTCCAAAGTTGGATCTAAGGGGAGTTCCACAACTAATGGATCCATATCCTCAACTTATCCTTTGAATATCTAACGTGGTTATGCCTATCAAGGCCTATATAAGGAGGCATTATCATGGTGAAAACGGGAGAATAATCAGTGAAAAGTATTGTCGTTTTGATTTTGGATCACTCGAGCAAGGGGTTGAACAAGGAGAGCTTGGTGAGGTTTCTACTTCTGCATTTACACTTTGTAAGCACCTTATTTTTTTCTCATTAATACATGTGCTTGGCGTGTTTCCTTCAAGATTGTGTACATTTTCATGAGCTTGTCTTTTGGATAGATCTAGCTTTAAACTAATCATGGTAGAATAGAAAGTATGCTTTGTCTTTGTTGTTTATTGGATTGCAGGACTCATTAAAAGACTTGGAGATCAAGCTCAACTTGGACTGAGCAAGGACAAACTTCATAAAAAGGTACTCATACTTTCTTCCTCTTCTCTATTGACTAGCTTAGCTACGTTTAAAGGAAAGTCAATGTTCAAAGTTAGCACTTTTTTGTCTTGGTCATAGGGGTCTAAGATCCAAGAGGGAATTCACCTGTATGCAGGGGAATTTTCCTACAATAGAAATTGGCGACTCCACTAGGGAATTGAAGCTTTCAGTTTTGGTTTCCTTCCTTGCTCTTGTTTTGGTCTTTTCCTGTCTTCATATCCTATTCACTATGTTTTTCTGGTTTTTAGATGTGTTGTTATTCTTGAATTCATCCTACACACATTGATATTTAATTTTTCCTGAGTTGTTTGTTTTTTGGGTTGACATTTTTCATTCTCAAAAAATAGTGCTCCCCTTACATTATATCCAGAGCGTCGATTTCAAGTTTAGTGCTCCCCTACAGTGATTTACAGAGCGCTGCAACGCTCTGGAGCCTATATCACCAGAGCGTCGATTGTCTTCTCTGTTGAAAATTTGTGGGATACCTCTTTTGGGTGTGATTTTTGGTTTTCTTTCCTTCTCAAGAATTTTTTCCATCAGTATGTGTGTTCTGTAAAACTTGCAACCATTTGATTTCTAAGGTTTTTTGATGTTTTGTTTGGTTTTTAAAAGATATTGAAATCACTCTTCCTTGTTTTGGTATCACTCTTCCTCTTTGAGATAAGGAGTTGGTTTGATATTTTCTCATTTATCTAATTGCATGAAATTTGTTACAAGGAGGTTCAGGAATTTGTGTATTGTTCCATTTGATCTTTGATTTATCTTTCCAAGCAATTCCTCTTGTTTGAGTTTTGATTTTCTTTTTGGACTATTTGGCTTTGTTTTGCTTATTATTTGATCATAGTGAGAGTGTGTTTTTTGTTTATATGATGTTTTCTTCCAATTGCTTGAAACTTGCAAATAGTGAAATCTGGTGTTAATATTATGGTAGCTGCGGGAGGTATTTACCCCCATGTGTGAACCTGATGAGAATAGAAGACTCCAGGAAGCAAGAGAAACCCTAATGAATTGGATAATAACCCTAGAAGCCTTGTTGGCTCAAGAAGATAATTTATATTAGGCTATTAGACTCCAAGAGAAGAAGTTGGCCAGAAATTATAATAATATATTTAAAAGACACATACCCAGAAGGAGAAGTCAGCCCCAGAAAAACTGGCAGGATTACTATAAATACAGGGTGTCAGTTCTCATTTGAAGCATCTCATAATTGCAGTTCTGCAGTTTGGTGTGCACTGCAGTTGCAGTTTGGTGCGCAGGTTTGGAGGAAGCGTTGGTGCAGCTGCAACAGCAACAAGTTCTCAGTTTTTGGCTTGAATGTCTCTTGGCTAGGGTTTGGGACTATCTGATCAGTCTTTTGTGTTGCGCTATTCTTGGAGAGAGGTGCGCTACTCTTTGTTTGGCTATCTAGCCTAGGGTTTGCTTCCAGTGGAATTCTCAGTCAAGCTTAAGGTGCTCGGAGGGAGGCTTCAACCTATGGTTGGGTGACGAAGGTATCGTCAATGGTAAAATGAGCACACCATCTTCTATATTCTAACAGGTTATGGGCCCACACCCCTTCAGTCATCCTAAAACGCTAGAAGGAAACATAGCCGCTAGACATTGAGCTCGTTGAGGAATTGCCGCTAGGGTTACTAGCAGGAGCAGTTTCCAAAAGAACTACAGCTAGGGTTACCAGCAGAAGCAGTTGCAGAAACCCTAAACCTCTTGTCGAGGCACCTTAAGTGACAAGATTGACCTAATCTCCAGATAGATCA
>ML777951.1:649080-675144 GCA_009831015.1 Picea engelmannii
TCTACGGTCGTTATTGATATTTCGATCAAGGAATGTATCGTGGAAAATATTAATCTCATTGCTAATTGTTCGCCCAAGGAAGTGGTTTCTTACACCGCCTTACTTAAAGAATTTTGTGATGTCTTCGCTTAGAGCTATGAGGAAATGTCAGGGATTGATCCTTCAATCATTGTGCATGAAATAAAAACTTACCCAGGCATTAAACATGTCCAACAAAAACTCCGCTCGGTTCATCCTAAGAAAATCGCGGCCATAAAAGCAGAATTTGAGAAACTGTTAAAATCTGGCTTTATCTATCTTGTCCCCTTGACGGAATGAGTTTCTAACATTGTTTTGGTCGCTAAGAAACAAGGTACCATTCATGTATGTTTTGATTATAGGGATCTTAACGAGGCTTGTCCAAAAGACAATTACCCCACACCCTTCATCGACCAAATCATTGATAATTGCGTTGGAAATGTTATTTTATCTTTCATGGATGGATTCTCATGATACAACCAGATTGACATTCTACCTACTGATCAACATAAGACAACCTTCATCTACCCGTGGGGAACTTTTTCCTATTGGAAACTACCGTTTGGTCTCAAAAATGTTGGTGCTACTTTCCAGTGGGCCATGTCGTATGCTTTCCACGATATCAAACATATTTTGGAACCTTACCTCGATGATTTACCCACCCATTCATCCAGTCGATCAAACCATATTGGTCATCTATGGGTTATATTTCTTTGATTTCGGTTCTACCATATTCATTTGAACCCACACAAGTGTATCTTTGATGTCGAATCAGGTCAAATCCTCGGTTTCATTGTCTCCAAAGATGGGATTAGGGTGGATCCCTTAAAAATTAAAGTTATTCTTGCTTTATCTCCTCCCAATAATCTGAACCAACTACAAATTTTGCAAGGGAAAGCAAACTTTCTCCATCATTTTATATATAATTACATAGATATTTCCAAAGGATTTATGTGATTGTTGTATAAAGACACTCCTTCCATCTGGAATGACACTGCTCAATGATCTTTCGATGCTCTTAAGCATGCATTGACCCATACACCTCTTTTGCATCCTTCGAATTATCCACAAGACTATATCCTTTACTTGGCAGCCTCTACTTCCACTATCTCTATGGTGTTAGTTCAAGAGGACCCTAACGGTGAGGAACATGTGATATACTATCTGAGCACGAGTCTATTTGGTCCCAAACTCCGATATTCACATGTTAAAAAGTTAGTTCTAGCAATCGTCATTGTCGTCCAGATATTTTTCCATTATGTCTTGTTATGCACTACCACAGTCATTGCGGACTCAAACCCCATGTATCATACTCTAACACATCAAGTCCTTGGGGGAAAATATTCCAAATGGATCGTTATTCTTTAGGAATTTGATCTCAAGTTTGTCAAGTCCAAAGCTAAAAAGTCCTTGGTTTTTGTGGAACTTATATGTGATCTTTCCCGTGTTGATGAAGATACTGAGCCTAAAGATTCTCTCCCCGATGAATCTGTGTTCCTCATTAGCACGTTCGATCCTTGGTATGGAGATATCCTTCTTTATCTTCAAACCCAACATTTTCAGCCAGATATCTCCCATGAAGAATGTCGTCATATCCGTCACCATTCTAAATGCAACCTTATCATCGGTGACACTTTGTATCGGCATGGTATTGGCATTATCTTACGACGTTGCTTAAATCATGATGAGGTTGAACATGTCCTTAATGACTATCACCTTGGAGCATTTGGAGGTCACCTTTCTGGGATGGCTACAGCTCAAAAAATCTTACATGTCGGTTACTTTTGGCCCTCTATCTTCAAATATTGTATTGAGACAGTCAAAAAATGCCCACCCTGCCAAATTTTTCATAAAAAGGCATGCACCCAACCCACTTTGCTGCATCCTATTGTCTCCATCGGCCCCTTTTCCAAATGGGGCATTGATTTCATGCAATTTAAGCCTACCTTAGTCGAGGGGCACGGTCATATTATCGTTGTCATTGATTACTTCACAAAATGGGTTGAGGCTATGCCTACTTTTCTTAATGATGGTCGTACTGCAGATCTCTTCATATTCAACCACATCATCACTCGTTTTGGTGTTCCACAATCCATTTTCACTGATCATGGTTCATATTTTCAAAACCAGATGATGAGTGAGTTACGTGTCAAGTTGGGTTTTTGCCATGAGAACTCATCCCCCTACTATCCTCAAGCAAATGAAAAAGTTGAAGTTATCAACAAAGTCATTACAACCATGATTCAACGCATAGTGGGGGAAAACAAAACTTTTTGGCATATACAACTTTTCTTCGCTCTCTGGGCTTACCACACCTCAGTGAAAACTACAACTTCATTCACTCCTTTCCAGTTGGTATATGGCGTCGAAGCAATTTTACTAATCAAGTGCGAAATTCCTTCGTTGAAACTCAAAGTAGAACTCTTGCCTCACACTTCTGTTGAAGAGGAACATTTCATATATATGACTAGGTTGTATGAAACACGTCGTGATGTCGCTCTCGTTAACGAGACGTATCAAAAATGAATGTAGAGTCAATATGACAAATCTATCCATCCTCGTACTTTCGCAAAAGGAGACCTAGTCCTCGTTTATGACCAGGCTCACGATAATTTAGGGACATGCAAGTTAGAACCTTTGTGGCATGGACCCTACATCGTAAAACATGTATTACATAGAGGTTCCTACGATCTAGTTGACTACGACAGAATCTCTCTTAGTGAACCCTGGAATGGGTTTTACCTTAAAAATTACTATGCATGGAACATCAAGCATGTGTGCTTTGTACAATATTGTACTATAGTTTTGGTGTTTCGTTTTCTCTTACGTGTTCGAGTTTTGTCTTAGCCACTTATACTTTGTCTTGTGATCGCGTGCGTAGATGACATATTCCTTTCCTATATTTTTCAGGTTTGCGGATGGCACTAGTCGACACACCCAGAACATTGTTTATGTAGCTTGGGTCATTTACCACTCTGATGAGTTAGTGATTTCAAGAGGCATTTGCCTAGGATCGGGCCCCAATAACATGGAAAAATATCACGTTGTCATCAGACTTTTAACCCAGGCCTCGTCCCTAGGTATATCTCATATAATCATTAAAATAGACTCTCAACTCGTGGTTTGTCATCTCAATTAGGTCTACGCCATTCGCAATCCTATCCTATTGCGTCTCCATCTACAAGTTCATCGTCTTGAAAGAATGTTTGAATTTATAGAATACAGACACATACCAAGAGGACTCAATACAACCTCGGATTCGCTAGCAAATTATATTATGGATCGGTATCTCGTGCATAGATGATTTTTTTTTAATAAAATGAACCATATAAAACACATCACATGTAAAATAAAAACATCACACAAGATTGATTGCAAACATCATTGGCTTCAGAAAACTCAGGTATATATACTGCGTGATAGAAAAGTGTTTCGTTAAATCAAAAATGTACATGGAAGGGGAAAATTTGGGCCCTTGTTCCCATGGCATCATCATACAGACTACACAAAACATCTAGAGGAACCTAATCCTCATGCACCACATTGTTCTCTGAGTAGCACACCACTGCATGGGCCACTCGTCTAAGCAGGTAGTTCAGGCTCTCAGGAACCCCCACTATATGTCTCTGTAAATGTAGGGGTACATCTCACCTCCTGAGAGGAGGGACACCTATTGTAAGACCACGAAGGTTCCTCTCAACCTCTCGGAGTCCCCCCATTGCTACCTCATGTTCTATAGCTATTTTTGCATCTCTGTGATGCCCTAGTGTCAGCATGTCTTCTGGATGTGTTGCACCTATGTCTGCGTGGTGAAACAATGCATATGTTAGAAACCCCTTTGTATACACATAAAAATAATATAAAATTTAAAATCAAGAAACACTTGAAAAGGTCTTTGGTTTCATACCTGACACATCCCAGTCTATTCCATCTGGAAGTACCAAGTCTAGGCTACCCGAGAAATCTACTCTGGCATATGGAAAGTCCTCAATGAAAATCAATTGATGGCTCAACCAAGCAAAGAAGTCAGCTATGAATTTAAATTCTGAGTCAGTTCCCAACCTTGGAGAAAAAATCATCCACTTTTCCATGCGTGGTTCACCCACCAGTCACGCCATCAATGCGATTTGTGGCTGCATCTATGGGATTCGCTCTAGAAAGAACGAAACCAAAAAGGACCCATACCCAAATTGTTTATGCTTCCACGTCCTGCATTTTGTAATTTGATCCTTCACATTGTGAAGGAAATTTGTGCTCCAATTGAACAACCTTGGCTCCACGCATTGTAGATCATAAGCCATTTGGGATCTTGAAGCCAAATGTGTATTGGTGTTTCCTGCCAAATTTGTGATGGCAAGCAAGATGGATCAAAGAGGCAAATCTCTAACCTCTTTAATCATGATTCGGCCTCCAACCAATTGCGACCCTGGAATACAATGATTTTCCACATACACTTCGATGAGCACTAGAACTGCTCGTTGTCCATATAAAATAATAGGAGCCCCTCTCTTTGAGAGGCCGTTCAAAAAGTAATGTCCTATAGATTGATTTTGAGCATTTGCGGCCCAATATGGAACGCATGTTCGGCGTCATTCCACAACCCAATCATATACTCAAGTAAAAGGACTTACTTTTTCATCTTCTACAGTTTAAAATACTTGAGGAGGCTACAATTCCTCAAAGCGGCCCTCGTTTGGGGGTTTTTCAACGCGGCTATGTCGTCATGCTTGTGCTCGCGCTCCTTCCACTCAATCATGGCTTTTATCAATGCAAATTGAAAGAACATTCAATTAAGAGCCATTAATCATCTCATCATAGAATATGTTTGGGTGTTTTTACCTTAAATATCATTTTATTTTTTCACTCTACATTGGCACTCCCTTTAATGCATACACAGAGCACTAGCACTCCCCTGGAGTGCATACAATGGCATCAAAAACACAGTCGGCACTCCCCTTAGTCCTTTGAGGGAGCATCGATCTAGTTCGACGCCTAGGATTTCCTAGGGAACCCAAGATTAAACAAAAAACTACCTAAAATGAAATTTTAAACCATATAAAATGATTGGAAAGAGTTAAACACCAACCTGGTCCAGATGGAAGTGGAAATGGCTGACCATAACTCTGATACCAACAACTTCAAAATCACTCTCCAAATTCAAATTTACCACTTCTAGAATATTTTGGCCCAAATGAAATGGTAAAAACATTTTTTAACCATATTTCATTGATATAGGCTTCATTTTTTCTAACTTGTACTCTATTTTGGGTTTTAAAATCATTTTGGAGATGTCACTAATATCTTGGAATGCAGTTTTGTCATCACTTGCGGGTTTTGAAGTAGTATTGTTTTGTTTAACCTTGTCACGCTGACGAGCATGGTCTTAGTTCCTTCTCACGCTTGAAAAAACATGAGAACGTAACTGAGTATACTTTTATCTATTTTTCGGACCCGTAAGGATATACGAAAAAGGAACCCCCCGAAGTCTCTTTTAAGCTCTTTTCAGACTCTCTAAACATGAAAATATTGTCGAGTGATATTGCTTCCTTTCACACTCGTTTAAAAAAGTCTTGAAAGGGCATCTCCTAAGTGGTAGTTTATCTCTTTTTTGGACTTCGGAGACTAATATTACAAAAAGGGACAACCCTGGAGTCATCTTTAATTTATTTTCAGATTCTCTAAACATGAAAAACCATATAGTTTTCCTTCTCTTGACTCGTTAAAAAATTACACATTGAAGGGCCCATATGGGACCAAACCCTTACTTCTTCTGGTTCATTAAACAAAATAAGAGGGACTTATCGAAGGTGAGTTATATCAAGCATGTGTTATCCTCTTTGAGCTTGTAAAAATAAAAAGAGGTACTTGTCTATCTGGATGGGGGGGGGGATTGAAGGAAGCAAGCCAAGCCATGTTTTTGGAAACATCACAGGTCACTCTTGCATTCACCCTTAAACACGGCACATTGTATTTACATACATTTTAACCCTCTGAACCTCTGCACTGAACCAATCCTCTGAGTCACCCGATGAAAGTCATAATATCCACTGCATCATGTTTTGGTCCATGTCATGTTTTTGTTGTTTGTGCCTCAGTGTTCAAGGGAAGTATCCTCCTCGAGAGTCAACCATCACAAATTTCAAGTTTCATTACCCATGTTAGTCCATACTCATTTGATTCACCATCTTACATCTCAATGTCAGTTTTTTGTCATTGATGGGGGATACATCAAGGCCCTCCTTCGACAAGTCTTTTCATGTTGACTTTAACACATTATTTGGGAATTAGACTTAGAAACCAGTTAGTACCTTGGGACTTGCATGCCTCAATGGTAGGTGTCCTCACCTCCAACAGTAGGTTTACATCATTAACCTCTGATCGGATGATTCCACGAATGTTCAAATTCAACTCATCTATTCACATTCGTTGGATTGTATTAGGGTACATTGGGAGTCATTAACATCAATGGTGATTTCCCTCACACTTGTTAACAATTTCCTCAATGGCCGATAATCAAGTGGTTTCTACCATGTTCGACATCAAAACATCCATTCACATGGTTAGATTTGTGCCCCATCGGGATCGGTAAGAAGACCCTGGGTTCAGTGTTCATTATGATATCTACTTTACCCAGGCTGTGAAAGGAGATCATTTGAGCACATTGATATATATATTGTCACATAGATCCACTTTGTATTGGTTCGTGGCTATGTTTTTTCATCTCATAGATCCACTGTGTAATTCTCGTGGCTACGATCAGTTCATGTCATGGAATAATATATCCACATTGTATCTTTGGTGGCTATACCTTTCAGTCAATATGATTATGGATCCGCAGTGTATTTTATGGCGGCCATACCTTGAAATTATTTTATCACTCAAGCATAGGTTTGCTTGCCTTGGGTTTGAAACATGTCATAACATTTGTCTGATGGTTGTTTGCAGCTTCTACCAGGTTCTCTGAATCCATACCCTTTCTTTCAAAGTCTACAAAATACTTCAGTCATCAGTTTATGTCTTTTTACCTCGCACTTTGGGGGGAAATTTGTTACACGTAAAAATTTCTCACTTCAATGATGTCTCATTGTCATTTTTGCAAGTGTCGCACTTTTGTCGCAAGTGTCACAAAAATCATACTATCATCTCGCCTGTGTTGCATCGTGGACGATGTCATAAGAAGCACTTGAGATATCCTATAAGATTCGTTAGAACATGAAAAGTATATCTTTTGGCAAAAAGTACAAAATTTTACCTCAATGAATTACCATCATAAAAGGATTTTTGGAGATCAGTGCTCCCCTGACCACTTGCAAGGAGTGATAGTGCCCCCTTCCCTCTTAGAAAGGAGCGTTGCAATGCTCTGTGTACCAATTTGAAGGAGCATCGATCTGTTGAGAAAATCTTGGGGAAAAATCCCCCTTATCTCTAAGGACAGCTGAGAAATATCCGAGTCAGTTTAGCTCGAATCCAAGTCCAAAGCTAGATCTAAGGGGAGTTACACAACTAATGGAGCCATATCCTCAACTTATCCCAAGAATATCTAAGGTGGTTGTGCCTCTCAAGGCCTATATAAGGAGGCATTCTCATGGTGAAAAGGGGAGAATAATCAGCGAAAAGTATTGTCATTTTGATTTTGGATCATTCGAGAAAGGGGTTGGACAAGGAAAGCTTGGTGAGGCTGCTACATCTGCATCTACACGTTGTAAGCACCTTATTTTGTTCTCATTAATACATGTGCTTGGCATTTTTCCTTCAATATTGTGTACATTTGCATGATCTTGTCTTTTGGATAAATCTAACTTTAAACTAATCATGGTAGAATAGACAGTATGCTTTGTCTTTGATGTTTTTTGAATTGCAAGACTCGTTAAAAGACTTGGAGATCAAGATCAAATTGGACTGAGCAAGGACAAACTTCGTAAAAAGGTACCCATGCTTTTTTCCTCTTATCTATTGACCAGCTTAGCTATGTTTAAAGGAAACTCAGTCTTCAAAGTTAGCATTTTTTTGTCTTATTCATAGGGGTCTAAGATCCAAGAGGGAATTCACCTGTTCACGGAGGAATTTTCCTACAACACTTTTTGTTAGTTAAATCAAATTATCTTAACAAATTAGTTTAGGAGAAACAAATAATAATAATACATAATTAAGGGTATTAATTAATAATAACTAAAATAGGTGGGACCCCTTGTGACTCCCGTCATTTCTTCCTTTTAATCATCAAAAATAAATCCCAACCAATAATCTCTTAGACCATAGGACACCCTTGTAACTCTCATGGAATTCTAAACTGAATATTTAAATATCAGTAATAGTTTAAATCATATCCCAAAAAGAATATATATATCCACATTATCCATAGAAATATCCAAAATAATACTCGTTGTCCAAAACATGCTGAAAACCATTAAAAATATACTTATCACTGGAAATCATAAAAACAACACTTAAAATCCATAATTGTTGTTTTGAGATGCATATTTTCTTTTCTCGTTGTTGTCTCCCTTAGACTTTTTTGAAATAGCCCCTGGTTGATTAGAATCTTTAGCATGTATGGCACTAATTACATGGGAACAATCATCTTTCAAGTGGAGGTGAGAAGATACATATTTAGAGGAATTAGTGGATGGGATAGAAGGGGAGGCCGTCGCTTTTCCTTTGTCAAGTACAAGTTGTGGAATGTCAGTCTTCAATCTCTTGATGGCATGGGAAGATTTCACTGGCGAGGCAGCATGGGTGGCTTATGCCTTTAGATTGACTGGAGGTGGTGGTGGAAATGATACTGAGACAGTGGGCCAACCACGGCTATGAGAAGAAGGCTTGTTGACAATTTTTTTCCAACCATCATTGGAAGGAGGCTCATGCTTCATAGATACATGTCAAAGTATAGGGAATTCAGGAAAATTCAGAGGTTGTTGGAAAGGGGGTCTTTCTGGTCGAGGGTGCATTATCCCATGGCCAACCCAATTAAAGAACCCATCTTGGAATAGTTGGTTCAATTCTTGTGGGTCAGCGTCAAAATGGATAGAAAATATAGGCCTCCTATGGACTCGATTCAAATTTCTCATGCCTCTGTTATTTCGACCATTGTTGCCTCTACTGAAAAATATCATCTTGTAGCAACAGTTTGCCAGTGATGAATCTCTTAATAAACCATACATGCCACTCTGCTTACATGAATCAAAATTTGGCTCCAAAATTGACACGAGATACATGCAAATCCATCCATAACACATCATTCATTAATTGCCAAGTGAACAGGGAATGATAGGGTTCATCGAAAATATCGAGGGAGTGTAATTAGTGAAAAATGGTAGAATGATAGGGGATCAATATACGAACACTATTCAACAATTAACCAAACAATGAACTATGTATAAAAATATCAAGAATATAATTCATCAACCCTTGCTATGTTATCTTTCTTTTGCTTACACACAAACTTTTTCTTTTAAAATTTATATCATAGAACAGGGATGTAATAAGTGAAATCGGGATCGTGGAGGGAATGTAATTAGAGAAAAATGGTAGAATGATAGGGAAACTTTACGGACATTGTTCAAGTGAAAATAAATCAATCATGCTACCTCTAATGCAATCAAAATTTATATATGTCCAAAATTTCGAAGTTTAAACAATATTATGTTTCCAAAACAATAATTCAAAATGATGCCTTCTTTAACAAAATTTCTCGTTGGCCTCCGAATTATTTTACATAGTAAACTATTTCATATGCCCAGAATTATTTAACCATAGTAACCATTGTAACCATATTATCATTATATAACAGAAATGATGAACAACATCATAATCGCTACAGGAATACAACAATAGTCTTTGAGCCATGATTCATAACATCAACCCCAGTAATAATCCTTTAAATCCATCAAGGTCATGTATAGTGCTCCCAAACAAACTTATATTCATCATTAATCTAACCATCATTCAATGCAACTTCTTCTAATTTCATTATGGGCAGTATTACTCAATTCGAGCCTCAGACATTTCAAACACAGGTGCTTTCGCAAATAATAAAATATGACAATTCAACCAAGATATGCAACATTTTATATCAGAACCATAAGCTTCAACAGACTATAACTTCTTGTGAATAGGTGAGTGCAACACTTCTTCCATAATTTCCAAGAAAGTGACCACTTAAACCCGTGCCTAAGTATAAGATCAAGAATAGTGCTTCCATCAAATTTTGGATAAGCAATTCCTTCACAGTAATGCGTAGGGTTTGATATGTGACAGTGACAGTAAGTGGCAGAGATAGTGGGCCAAATAGACTGAGGGCTTGGTAGGTATACATCACGGTAGGTTCACTCCAAGATGCCTCACATTCATAGTCATAGGGTCGAGTTTATGGCATGGGTACATTAGCCACAGAGACCAGAATATCTACCTACATGTGAAGTATTCCCAAAACACATAGGTAAGGCAAAGAGGACCCATTTGACAGGGAGGAAAACCAAAACAAAAAACCATAAGCAAGGTAGGCCCAACCACAACCCCCTTTTTCAACAAAAAATGTGATCAGTTACACGCAACAAAGGCACCACGACCTTATTTAATGCTAATAATCTCATAACAACCACTACAGGAAACCAAAGTTTGCAACCAATAAATACACAGTCTGAAAGCACAATGACATATTGAGAATTACACAGACCACGAGCAACAATATCCAACATTTGATTTAAGGGAAAAGCAAAGTTCATGGATGGATAAGTAAGAGAAACCCCATACTCATAAAATATGGTGCAAGGAGAAAATACCAGGTTGTATACCTCTTCTACGATCGAGCAAGTCGGAGAAAAAACAACTAACAGAGCACAATGCAAATGGCTAGGGTGGCGGGCTCAAGGAGAGTAAGAATAAATTGCACTTACTTCATGTCGCTTCTCCCTTGGCCGTCATTCATGGCTAGTACGAGCCAAGTGCATTTTCCATATCACGTCCCATTACCATTTCCATTTGAAAATACAAACCCAATAATCCAAAGTTTGCATATGTCCAAATTCCAAAATTCACCAACCCTTGCCCCCATTTTATTAACAAATGTTTATTTGCTTAGGGATGCCACTAACATTGCCATCAAAACAATGTGCACCACAATTGTAGTAGAGGTTTGGGTGGTCACCCATACACCACGTAATCCATGTAAAATCAAATTCAAATTGGAGTATTATTCCTTCACCTATAAAAGAAGCATATCATATTTTGCAAGAGATAATCAAGGCCACATTTTTCACTATTTTAACTATCTTGCCCAAAATTTCTTTATCATAAGCATTTTAACCACGATCTGAAGTGAATAAGTTATAGAATTTGTGTCACAACCAACACATAGGAAAACAAAATATAATTTTTTCTTCTCCACCATAATGCCATAAGTGTCAATACGGGTCCCACCTACTAGTGTATTATTAATATAATTAAGTAATAAGGATTGGAAATCATTTGCGAGCATGGTACCCATCGTTGTGCTTTTAAGTGTCAACAATGAAGCCATCATGCCACATCATATCCTACGCTTCGGAACTTCGGCGATTTCTTCTCATTGGAACTTTTTCAAAACTATCGAACTGTTGACTGTTGAACAAGTCCACGTCACCCTGGCTTTCCGCGATTTCGGCACTTCGGAAGATCTCTTCTCATCTACACATTTTCAAAACTCCCAAACTACCAATTGTCGAACTATTTCTTCCTGTCGCTTCAGGACTTCAGCGATTTCTTCACCGCGCAATCTCCAACGGATTTCCCCGAACACCGTACCATCGAACCACTTAGAAAATCCAACAGTTATCCTCCTCCTGAATGATCTACAGTTGAGAGTCATTCCAGGACTTCAGATCTCCATGCTTCGGCTCCTTTCTCAACAAAACCTTAAAAACTCACCGAAGTAACGAATTTCAAAGGACTTGATGGTTAATTGTCATGCACCTTCTCCAGATCTGACAGTTATGAGGGATCTGTCTTTTTCTGAACAAATCCAATGGCCCAAATTTATACTTTTTGGCCCAATACCATGGTTTTCGTGGTTTATCAAATTGTTATACCTCTTGAGCTTCCAATACCACCCAGGATCTCTCTCAACACCGCTCTGACACTCTGTACATCAATTCCTTGTGGAAAATTTACTCCAAATTACACATTCGTGGCCCATCCAGGTTCAGTGTGGAAACCATGGACTCTGATACCAGATTGTAACATACCCAGCCATCCCAGGGCCAGGAATTCTACCAAAATTCTCTACTCTGTTAAAAATATGATATATATATATATATATATATATATATATATATATATATATATATATATATATATATAATGAAAATTAAATAGATATAGACATTCTTCTCATACACGGATTCATGCGGAAGTGACAATAACATATGCATGCAATAAACACAGGAAATTATTGTTGTGAGTGGGAAATCCCTAGAGATTCAATCAACATGTATGCAATAAACCATGAAAACCTCATATGGTGGGACGGGAAAAGTACTTCTTATTATTAACTTCAACAAATCAACTTACAATAATGAAGCCGACCACTGCTCCACGAACCTGGTCCTGGGGTCCTCTTCAACTGTCCTCTAACTTCTTTGCTCTATATTTCTCTTTGCACAAGGATGGCTAAAGGTTGGGACAAAGGGAATACGCAATCGGGTATAGTTTCTTTACTATGATTCTCCTCTTCCAAATGGGACCCCTAACCCTTCTTTTATAGGCTAGAAGAAGCTAGGTATTTGGTCGAACTTCTGGCCATGCATGGCCGAAAGGTTTAGTTAACTCACCCAAAGTTGTGTGTTCCGTCAGCAACTTTCCTTTTTTCGTGCTTTTGTAGGTACATGTGGGTTGTCTTGGGTCATCTAGCGTGTACACACATGTAGTAATGGACCAAGGTGCATGGGCCTTTATAAAAGGGGTTTTTAAGAAGAGTTGTTCAGTAGTGTTTTGGCAAAGAAGGAATCTGAGATGGCCTGATACCAGGTAAGCATGTCTGGTGCAAATTAGGGTTATAACAATTATGATAAACTTCAGACATGTACTTAAACACAACATGTAAAATTAACATAGAATTGGTACTTATCTTTTTATGAAAGCCACCGATTGCGTGCAGACCTTCCATGAACCTCCCAGCCTTAGACCATGCTACTCCAAGCTATCAATAGTGGGTCACCCTTGATATGGTACTAAACTCCACCCAGGGTAAAGGAAATCCTAGGCTAGGCTGAGACTATGGAAATTTGCACAATGCAATAGGAAGGATTCCCTCCAAGGAGCCTACTTACACCCAATGCTCACAGACTCTCATTCCCCACATGCATGTCCCACCCTAGGAATATACACCTCATTGTACCACATTCCGTTGGTTTCTCCACTTCCCTTCCAGAGCTTCAGCAACAGGTCGGATCAGGAATTCTCATAGCTTTGTAGTTGTTGTTGGACTCCCTCCAGGAGAAATCACTTCCCCAACAATATCTCTCACCTGGAGAGAGTTTCTCACAGGCCTGACCACCTACTTCTTCAATCCACGATCCTGCCAACCCACCTCTTCAAAACCATAGGCCTGACAACCTACTTCTTCAATCTATGAGCCTGCCAACCCGCCTCTTCAAAACCACAAGCCTGACAACCTGCTTCTTTTGTCCAGCTCCTGAGTCAAACGGGTAACTACAATATCAAAATCGAGTAAGGAAGGGTATGGGCTCAGCAAAAATACCAGTGCATGCAAGTTATAGAGGTTCACGATGGCAGAGGATTCAACAATGGTGGAAAAATGGATGACTTCCTGCCTCCTTAGTGTGTGAGGGAATCGGTCAAAGGTTGGCAAGAATGGTGAGTGAACCCCCACAATGATGGATTTTCCCACATAAATATGCATGTACCCAGGTTGACACTTGGCTCTCTTGGGAGCTCGTTCCTCTCCACTTGGATTTTGTTCCTTTCCCAAAGTAACTTAGGATAACAGGGTTTATTTCCCAAGCCTTAGTATTTTAGGAAATAAAATGTAATATTCCCTTGGGATAAGCCCTCAAGATTAGCCCTTTTTTTCCTAGCCTCTCATCCCCCTTCCCTTTCCCTTCCTAGTGGAGCTTAGTCCCCCATAACTCTTTCTTCATGGTTAGTCTACACGCAGGGATGTATTTTTATTAATGATCTGTATAACTGCATATACAAAAATAGGCTCCTTGGCCTTCAACATCTAGGCTCTCTGGCCTAATAAACACATAAGTTTCACAGCTTATAAACACTTGGCTCACCATCCTATAAACATCATTACAATTTAGTAGGGGCTTGGCCTTGGGGTATTACATCTCTCAACAAGGTTTGTTATAGTCTGGTCATCATGTTGATGAATTCTTTGTTGCAGGATTTGATGCCAAGTACAAACATGACTAATCGACTAAGAATTGGAGAGCTTATTTCCACAAGAGTGCTCACCATAGTTTTCCATGTGAATGATGGGAAACTTGGTAAGTTTGTTCAGAATTAAAGAAGCATCATGTCTTTAGTTGTAGCTCTCATATTGGCTTCCTAGATCTATTGCATACATTTCATCTTATCTATAATCCCTTTGTCCACTAGTATGTCACTCCCTTTTCTTTGTCCTCCCTTTTAATGGAACCTCGTGGATGTAAGTCTCACTCTTCAGGTTCTAGTACTTCCTGGGTTGGGCCATCTCGAGCAACAAAGGAAGCACTTGAATTTTTCAATTACTATGAAAACCATGTGCTCATGTCGGCACTAGAAGATGAGGTTCGCCTAGGCCATGAATTCAAGGAATACTCAAAGGTCAATTTTCAAGTGAGAAGGGTGACAAATTTGGGATGCACCATGACCCAAAACTCCAACTTGTTTTTCCACACCCTAGATCTTTACTTGCATGTCAAAACTATGGATTATCTTGGCATTTTTCCTAAAGACGAAGACTTTCATCGGCTCAAAGTTCGCATGGAGATTTTGGAGATACAGATGGAGTATATGTCCAAAGTTATAACATGGTTGGCACACAAGCATGGGGGCATTTTCCAACCACCCATTGCTGGTATCGATCCTAGAGTTGCAACTCTTGGTCCAAATGTTGGTATCTCTACTATTGGTGCTAGTCTTGGCGCATCCTTTGTTATGGCTAGCAACCCGACAAAAATGGAACCTCGAGTTCCTATGAATTTCTAGAATGTGTTCTCCTAGTTAATTCAGTATTTTATATATGTGTTTTTCTAGTTTAAAAATATGGCTATAGACATCCTAGAATTTTTATCTTTATCTTACATTTTATAACTAAAATAGTGACAAATATTTTATACCGGGTTTCCCCACTAGGGAAATCGTTTTTGCATTATAAACCTGGAAGATTTTCATGGTCTTTCAGGTCCAAGAACTTGTTGATTACTAGATTGTACAGACCATAAATATTAATATAGTTTTTTACCTTAAAAAACAATACAAACACATCATTCTAACATCATATGAGAGAGTTATGTCTAGAATAGTAACTATTGGTCCAAGTTGGAAATTGCTAAAACAATTATCATCATGTGGTTTCCTAGCATATTTGACATAGCAATTAAATGTTTTTAATAAAACCTATTTATAGAGGTTATATCTCTTGGACTTTAGTTCCAACCCAATTTTGATAATGTAATTTTGATATTAATTGAAAAATTAGTCCCAAAATAGTGACTACTTGTCCCAAATTATGCCCTATTAAAACTGTGCATTTTCGGTTGTTCAGTAAAAGATTTGACATACCAAAAGAATTCCATAGGAATTTATATTTATGTTGTATATCTCATTGTGAATATGGTTTCATATCCCACTAGAATAATTCCATTATGACATCATATGGAATATTTGTGACTAAAAAAGTAAGCATTGGTCCACACCAAAAATTGTAAACAACTTTGTAATGCAAGTTATTTCTTATAATGTTTCATATAGAATTTCAATGAGATTTCAAAATATTTTTCTATCAAACATATCCCTATGAATATACTTCATTCTTCCTTATAAATCACTTCAATCCAAAATTCTATGAAAAACTTATGTTTCAAATACTACCAAGTGGTCTAAGTTGTCCCATTGTTAACAATCTACAGCATGCTTGACAAAAAGAGGTAAACACATGTTGAATATTTTATAGATATGTTCTCCACGCAAGTCATAGAAACCAACAAGTTGTATTTCAAAGTGATTAAAATTTCATATTATAAGTGTTTTTTTCTTTGGATACAATGGAAGCAACAAAGCATAGATAGTATGTGAATTGAAATCAAAGAAAGTTCTTGTGTCTTGGCACTAAAGAATATTTGGTGTGCACCTCAATTTTTTTTCAATTCCATTATGGAATTTAATAGGAATATCAATTACTATTTTGTTCATTAGATCTTTAGAATTTACTTATTTCATGAATATTTTGTTGGTTGTTCTTCATATGAGATATGATCGATATTCAATATATTATTACAATAATGAGTGTTCCATATATAGGGAACATAANACATAAGGTGACCATCCATGAAAAGATGTGTCCCTTTAATAATCAATAACTATTTATTATTATGATTTACTTATTATATACTATAGTTAATAATCAATAATAATTATATTATTAATTATTATCTTTAGAGAATGTCTTCCCAATGTTGTCAAAACATCAACACTCCCTCTCAATGAGGGATACATTCTGCAACATGCCACTCTTGTNTTTGAAGTATACAAACTTCACCCTAGACTCATGACACTTGTCTGTCAGTCTTGGGAGACATCTCTCTCCCACCTGAACCAAGGAGAAACTCCTTCTGTGATTCTCCCTCTGAGCCAATTAACTCTCTCTAAGATTAGGCTCACTTTGGGTCCACATGTAATAGCATATAGCATCTTGAGTCTTTATCATTCCTTGTCAAATCACCATGACTAGGACAAAGACTACACTAAGATGTTTCACCACAGGCACACACCTATGAGTGAATGTCGGCTTTATGCTAACTGACACGTGGAAAGCACTTCAAGCACCTCAAGTCCATATTATTCCTTGTCATGATCAAGGAAGGACTATGTCTAGGCCCATTTATCACAAGTGCACCTTTGTGATAAATGTATCCTATCTCCCTTGGTTTGTAGCCCAATATAGGAGAAGTTATGCCCAATGCTAAAACATCAACACTCCCTCTTATCTAGGGAGGTATCTTTCCATAGTAGTACACAACTACTGTCCAAAGACACGCAGTCTCCGCCAATGGTACAAAACCACCATAGTAGTAAAATATTTGTCACACATGGCACTCCCATGTGGACTCCTAGAGGCTACTCCCTCTAGGAACACTTAGGGTCAACTCCCTTGACATGTCCTCATGTTCTCTCCACATGGGACGATGGGCTATAAGCCCAAGTTCACTTATTCCTTCTCGAATAAGTGTTCCACTTATCCCTTCTCAAATAAGTTTCTTCACAGATCAACTCAACTCAATTCACAGAGGAGTATGATCTGGATAAAGTTTGTCACACATGGCACTCCATGTGGACTTCTAGAGGCTACACTCTCTAGAAACACTAGGGTCAACTCCCATAGTGTATGATGTCAAGGGTCAACTCCCTTGACATGTCCTCATGTTCTCTCCACATGGAACGTTGGGTTATAAGCCCAACCGCACTTATTCCTTCTCGAATAAGTGTTCCACTTATCCCTTCTCAGATAAGTGTCCTCACAGATCAACTCAACTCAATTCACAAAGGAGTACAATCTGGAGAAAGTGTGTCACACATGGCACTCCATGTGGACTTCTAGAGGCTACACCCTCAAGTATTGAGTGGTATGCATGAGCCTATATGTATGGATATTACTAACAATGTTGTTTCAATTTATAGGAGAATTTTGTTTTCTAGCATTGCAGAGGATTTTGAATGATTGGGATATTTCATAGATAAAATAATTATTCAATAGTGTGTTGGTGAGTTCCTATAGGAAGCTAATGATATCCTTATAGTTGCCAAGGAGTTGGTGTAGTGCATTGTAGAGGTTAAGTTGAAGACCATTTTGTATGAACATTCCCTATTAGTGATGAAACTATATGGAATTTGGCATTCAAATTCCCTTGAAAGATGGTGGAAAAGATACTAGTTTATGTAGGGGAATGTGATCTAAATTGCATATGGTTAGGAATTTTTCAAACAACACCCAAAGTATGCAAAGAATGACTTCTTTTTCACTAAAGAATCATATGTTAGACACTACATTATAGTAGTTACAAGCAAGGTCTAATTAAGGAAGATGATTCCAATTGAATCAATAGAATCTATCCACCTTATGCATTGTCCATACAAATTTTGGGTACTACAAAATATAACATTTGAAGAGGGCACTAAAGAGGGTTATTTTATGATATTGCATGTATAATTTTACACAATAAAGGGAGTTGAATAACAATTGAAATAAAGGTTGAATACAAGTTAGACTCCTAATCATGATACAAAATCCAGTTCACATCAAAGTTTCAGAGGGGCAAACCTATAATGCATTCATTTTTTAGTTGATGTTTCAAGGATACAATCAATAGAAAGAAAATAATTTTTTCAATTGTTTCAACATTCTCTACTACAATAATTGTTATGGATATGAATACATGTTCTTTTGGAATTTTTAATTAAAACAATTATTATAGAGAGAATTCATAGATATTGGGAAGAAAAAATACACCATCTCAACAAATAAACAAAAAATATTATGATGAAAACCCCATGGGGTGTCATAGGCCATGGGGTTTCTTGAAAATCAACTTGTTAGTGAGTTATCTTGTGGAACAAAGGAAAATAAAAACTTGTGATGAAAACTCTTAGGCACCACAAGATAATGAAAACCTTGAAAACTAGCTTGTTGATAGGCTTCCTTTGCAAAATAAATAAATATAAAAAAATAAAAAAAATAAAAAAAAGTTACTTGATAGTTATACTGGTGCAATCAACATCAAGCAAGTATTTTGAGATAAGTTTCACGTAATGGTGTTGGTTGAGCCTAGACTTTCATTTTACTCCAATAGGAATATTACTCTTGTTTGAGTATTACTACGATGGCATAATTCACACATTCTTGATATACAAAGAAATTGATTTTCCTGGTATTTTTTCTCCATATGCTAGGGTTTGCAGGGTCCTAAGGACAAAGGAGTATCAAGAATTGTAGTTTTTTAATATACTTGAGATTTTCCAACAATATTAATCATCCAAATGTTTCACAACACTGACTAAGGAGGATAGAATATACCCTTATCCATACTACTTTATTCCCTACTACACAAGAGTGATCTCTTTGAGTGTTGGTCTTGGTGTAATATAGCAACAATACAGTGAAGAGGCTTATTTAGGGAAAGTTTCATATGCTCCTAGGGGGATTCTGATATAACCAAAGGTACATGGAAGATTGAATATGTAGGTATATTTTGTCTAGTGGGATACTATTCAAAGGGGTACCAATAGAGGTGTACAAGGTTGTTCAACTAGAGGAATCCACTTGTATTTATATGCATGTATGATTCGTCAGTGGCAGTTTCACCTAATGAATGATAGATCTCTCTTTTTAAATATGTTCAAGCATGTATATAGCCTTAAAAAAATTCTAAAAATTGGGTGTGTGTTGGCATAGGAAACTTCTCTCATACCACTTGTGGTGTACTTTGTTGGAACAAAATATCAAAGCAATATAGACAGAAATATAATTGTGGAAAGCAAATAAAACAAAACCAAAGTATTAAAATAATAACAATAGGAAAAAAACTATTAATATTTTGAATATAAAGCAATGTTCACTTGCCTCTTTGAGGAGGTAACCTCAAACTGAGTAGAGCTCCAATACAATATCAATCACTTGGAACTTGACTACATAGCTTATATTACTATAAATAGTTTCTAACTGACTAAAACCCTAACCACATGGTGGACCTTCATTAATGACGCTACAACAACTAACTAGTGGACCTTCTTTAATGAATCCACCTTATTGATTAGTTAAATAGGAGAGTTAGGGAGGGACCCTAACATCGAACAATAACATTTAACTTACATTAATGATAACTCAACACTAATTTTACATAAATGGAAATTTTAAAAAATATAATATCTTTCTTAAATAAAAGCAATTTGCCTCCCATTATTTCCTCTAAGTTCTTGGAAAAACTTGCAAAGGGGTTTCACACACATACAGTAAGCATTTTTGTTAGAGGAATCTCTTCATCGACTTATACACAATAGTAAACAAGGAATATGTGTGTTTTAGGAAACTATAGCGAGCAATATTTTACTATGTTTTGGGACACTACAAGAAGGAAATAGTTTCAAAAATTTTGTGTTTTGGGAAACGACGGCTTGATTTCTGTGTGGTTTGGGAAGCTACAACAAGAATATTTCTATGTGCTTTGAGAAGCAAGAGTGTTTTTAGGTCTCATTATTCTGGATGAGAAGCTTGCTTACCTATTTTTCCTTTTCTCTATATTTGAAATCGGATTTTCAACTTCTTTATGTTAGAATATGAATGGATGTGCTCATTTTACCATCTACAATATCACTATTTTCACCCAACCATAGGCCGAAGCCACCCTCGGAGCACCTTAACCTTGACTGAGAATCATTCCGGAAGAAAACCCTAGGCAAGATAGCCAAACAAAGGGTAGCACACCTTTCCCCAAGCATAGTGCATCAAACAAGAGCTGATCAGATAGTCCAAACCATAACCAAGAGATAGTCCAAGACAAAGTGTAATATTCTAGCTGTAGCAGCTACAACGAGAGCTCTCCTCCAAACTTGTGCATAAACTGGGCAACTGCAGTGCGCACAAGTGTTGCTCTGCAATTCTGAGAATGCCTTCCAGAATGAAGACGGGCCTCCTGTATTTATACTAATTCTGGCTAACTGCCTAGGCCGAATTCTCATTCTGGGTATCTGTCTATTTAGTATATATTATTTCTTCTGGTCGACTTCTTCTTTTGGAGGCTAATAACCTAATACAAATTATCCTCTTGAGCCGACATCTCTTCTAGGGTTATTAGCCAACTCATTGGGGTTTCTTCTTGCTTCCCGGAATATTCTATTGTCGTCGGGTTTACACGTGGAGGTAAATACCTCCCACATCTACCATAATATCAACACTCCCTCCTAGATAGGGAGGTATTACAAGTAATGGTCTTGAGCACAAACATACCATTCACCCGGTAGCATCAACATAGTTGTATAGACTATCAATGTCATCAACTGCATCATCTCTCGAAACCATACTCCATCTGAGTAATTAGACATGATGTTGGATAAGTCACTCACTCCATAGAGTGACACAAGAACCATTCTTCTAATCTAGACATATGTCCTAGAAGAATAAATGTCTTGGACCATTTTTCGTCTAGAAAATCTCTATCCATTAATCATCCATCTAGCTGATAATCATTTTCAACACTGTTGATAGTCTTCAAGGCAATCGGAACAATATCATTCAATTGAACACAACTTTGTTTATCCATAGTAGTACACAACTACAATCCATGGGTACATTACCACACCAAGTAGCACACAGGTACTTGATCAGTGACATATAATCACAAACAGTGGAACACATCAACCACAGTAGTATACATCTATTGTCTAGAGACATACAATCTTCATAATAATCATATGATATCATCATGCACAGAAACAATGTTATGATATAAACTGAATCATCTAGGCCATTCTTCCACTCACATCTGTGAGATCTTGGAAGAGCATCTGCCCTCAGAAGGTCAAATATCAATGATGAGTTGTCTAGACTATTATTCTCAAGCAAGGAAGAATAATTGTCCTAATTTATGAGCCTGGACCATTCCCCACCCTAGGCCATTCTTCTAACACTAGACAAAGTGTAACCTGGAGAGAATGATTCTTCCCTAAGGAATGTTTGTCCCTAATTGTTGAACCTGGACCATTCCTAACCCTGGGCCATTCCTCTGGCACTAAATAAAGTGCAACCTGCAGAAAATGAATCTACCCTAAGGAATGATTGTCTGAACCATTTCCAAAGGAAATGATTGTCCTGCACCAACCTCCAAAATGAACCATTCCCCATGTTAACCATAATGGGAAATCGTTGTCCAGTGAGGCAGGCCAGTCTTCATGAGTAACCCTCAAGAATAAAGAGTTCCCTAGACCATTCCCCATGTTAACCACAATGGGAAATCGTTGTCTATGGTACATCATCAATCCATCGAACCATTTTCATTACGAAAATGACCGTTCGATCTGGACCATTTTTCGAACTGGAAAATGTCTTTCCGTCAGAAATCTCAAACCACTTTCCAAACTGGAAAGGAAATGCTCATCCTTGACCATTTTTGAACTGAAAAATGATTGTCCATCAATCAATAACACATCAGTGCTCCCTCCCAACCTAGGAGTCATCTCTTCCTTTTTCAATAAGGAAGTCGTCTCCATGAGCCTTAGCTTGAGTATGCAAACTCTTTCATCTTGGACAGAATCTTTACCAAAATGTCTACGTATCTTCTCATCTGTGGAGATATGTATTGGAGAACCACTTTCTCCTTTCTAGACTTCATCACAGATAATTTAATGCTTGATTTCAAATGTACTTCGGTATGGAACACTGGTTTTCTCTGAAGGCTTCATGTAGCTCTTATCAATAAAGTATATCATTGTTGGATTTTTGTTTGGTTCCTGCTAGCTCACAACATCGTGGCAAGGATCAAGCTGGAACATATCCATGTGGCACTTCTTTTGTCATCATGAGATCTTTGTAATGGATTGGAAATCCATCATCCTGATCTTCTGAGTAATCATTCTGATACAATATCGTTGTTATAGAAAATCTTAACCACGCTTCTGATGTGCATTGGAGGTTCTCCACCAAGTTGTCTTCTTCCATCTGCATACAAGGGTCTCTTTCTGGTATGCCTCAAAGCCTTGAGGTTTTTCTTCATACGTTCTTTGTTCAATTGTTCTGGAGAACAGTCTTTGCATTCATTTGATGTAGAACTCCAACCCATGGATATTATGGATGATATAATGACTCATGTAGAGGTATGTCTGGTTTACTGGAACAAGTAATCATTATAGTCTTCTCCCTCCATCTAGGAGAAATTCTAGTTCTGGATCTTGCAATGTTTGCATTCATATACATTGTTCTTCATCATAAATTTCAGTTCCTTTTCTTGATTGCTTTTATCGGGTTGGTAATCTTGTGATTCTCGATACAATGACTGGTTGTTCTAGCTTCTCTTTCTTTCTTGGAATCTTAATGTTTTTCTTTAGCTCTTGGGTCCATGGAGTTTCTTACAGATTCCATGCCCTAAAGATTCCACTTATTCCTTTCATCATAGGATCACGGATGTGGATGGACAACCAAGGATACTTTAAGGATTCTTTTCGAAGAAGACTTCTTCTAAGGTTGAACTGAACACGTACTTCCTTTCATGGTTGCTACCATGGATATATACTTTATCATCTTCAATGGATTATAGGATTAGCTCCCTCCTAATACTTGCTTCATGTATGAGTGCATGTTTTTCTTTTGGAAATATATAATCGGCTCCCTCCATCTAATAGATTCCATGCTTACGTCTGCATCCTTATTGTCTTCTGCAAAGTGTCATAAGTATTTCTCCAATTTCCTTTTGATTGTTGACTTCTTTCTGTCTTTGCTTCTTCTAAGTTTCTTCAAGATTGATTCTGATTTCGGCTTAACTTGTAATAACTTCCACATGATTTGTTTGATGTATTTCATCCTTGTATAATGATAGAAATCCTTATCTTGTTTTTTCTTCCATAGGTATAGTTCTTCTTGGAACATATTATCTTCTAAGAGATAGATATACAAGATATGTACATAGACTATGAAAACAAGATATGTACAAGAACTAAGAAGAGTATTGTTACCTTGTCTTAGAAGAAGAAGTTTGTTTTATCTTGCTTGGTCTTCTTTGTAGGTTCCTTGTCTTTGGAAACTGATGCTTCGTGTGTCCCCTTCCTTTTTTTTAGCTTGGGACAATGATTCTTGTAGTGATCATACTTTCGACAATTGAAGCATTGTATTTATGACATGTCTTTTTCTTGATTTGGCTTCTTCCTTGAACCAAACTTCCTTTTGTTCCTGAAATTCTTGAATCTTGGTGTAAAGGATTGATCATCGTAATTATTTTGGGGTTTCTCTTTTACATTGATCCTTGATTCTTCTTGAGCATAGCAAGTCTAAATTTATTCAAATGTAGGATACTCCTTCCTTGTGTTCATGCTTGCGTAAAATGCATCCCATGTCCTGGGAACACCATTGAGTACTATGTTTACCAACTCCTTCTCTGAAACGATCACTTCAATAGCTTGTAGTTGATATATTAACTGGGATATTATCACAAAGTATGATGGTATGTTGTCATCATCATTCATCTTCATGTCACGGAGCTCATTCTTCAGACTCATTACTTGTCCAATGTTTCTGATTGAGAAGAGGTTTGTTAGGGCATCATACATCTTCTTTGATGAGTCAAGATGGGAGATGTAGGGTATCAAGTGGTATTTTATAGAGTCCACTATGATACTCATGGCATTGATGTCATCGTCTTTGAACTTTTCCATAACTACAACGTTCTGAGGTTCTTTCTCTTTTCCTTCTTCAAACTCTGGTTTCACGATCTTTCCTTTCACGATATCCATCACTTTATTCTTGGAAAGGATGAGGTCAATCCTTGTCTTCCACGCTCTAAAGTTAGAAGCTCCATCTAACTTGTTTTCTGACTTCATAGAGTAAGTCATGGCTGCTTTGACTTGGTCAACCCTAGATTTGACCAAAAACTCAAACTTGACGTCTTGGATTGCTAAGATTACCAGGAGATGCGCTAGACTAGGGTGCACAGGTCTATCCAGAAATTAGTTCAATCCCTTCACTTAAGGTGCCTCGACAAGAGGATTAGGGTTTTTGCAACTACACCTACTAGTAACCCTAGCGGTAGTTCTTTGGTGATTCCTTATGCTAGAAACCCTAGCGGTAGTTCTTCAACGAGCTTAATATCCTTATGGCTATGCTTCCTTCCAGTGGTTAGACTGAATGAAGGAGGTGTGGGCCCATAACCTGTTATAATATGAATGGATGTGCTCATTTTACCATCAACAATATCACTATTGTCACCCAACCATAGGTCGAAGCCACCCTCCGAGCACCTTAACCTTGACTAAGAATCATTCTGGAAGCAAACCCTAGGCAAGATAGAAAAACAAAGGGTAGCGCACCTTTCCCTAAGGATAGCACATCAAACAAGAGTTGATCAGATAGTCCAAACCCTAACCAAGAGACAATCCAAGCCAAAGCGTAATCTGCTAGCTGAAACGGCAGCTCTCCTCCAAACCTGTGCACAAACTGGGCAACTGCAGTGTGCACAAGTGCTTCTTTACAATTCTGAGAATGCCTGCCAAAATGAAGACCGGCCTCCTGTACTTATAGTAATTCTGGCTAACTGCCTAGGCCGACTTCTCATTCTGGGTATCCGTCTATTCAATATATATTATTTCTTCTAGCCGACTTCTTCTTTTGGAGGCTAATAACCTAATACAAATTATCCTCTTGAGATGACATGTCTTCTAGGGTTATTATCCAACTCATTAGGGTTTCTTCTTGCTTCCTGGAATATTCTATTCTCGTCAGTTTTACACGTGGAGGTAAATACCTCCGGAAGCTGCCATAATATCAACAGTTTACAAAATCCAAATAAACTTTATAAATCAATTTTGCAAATTTGTGTTCAAATAAACATCGTGCAAATTAATTTATTGTTTTGCAACGGAAACGGCTTCTCCTCGTGGTTGTTTTATTCTTGTTAGGTCCCTACCTTAACCTTCCTACTCTCATATTACTTAGGAGTTAGTAAATAATGTATGAGGTTGTATTCTTTGCATAAGGCCCATTTGGTAGTAATTAATTGGTAGTTACTCCATTATCCTCTTTATTAAATGAGGCCCATTAAGGGGTTAGGACTCATTAGTGATGGGACAATTACCCCCTCTCACTCA
>ML777951.1:710852-730086 GCA_009831015.1 Picea engelmannii
TCCTCCAACCATTCTTCTAGGATAACTCAATCCGCAAAGCATCTTCCCGTGAGGGATTTCACCATAAGGGGACCACTTTGGAGTTCATCCATTTGTGCACCTTATCAATCATGATAAGACAATAATGAGTCATATTTTCATCAGACAAACTATGCATCATCATGTATCAATGACAACTCATTGATCCATATTCATCTATGTATCATATCAATGATCCATTTTTATCAATTGATTTCCACTTGGACATCTATCATTCTCATCAAGGACAATACATATACATTGTTCATCAATCATCAATCAGTCAATCCTTTCACATCAATCAATCACTTGAAATTAATCAATCAAACCATTGGCATCAATGACAACATGATCCAACAGAACAGACAGATCCCATGGAAGTCATTCCACTAAGCGTAATCCCCCTCACAGGAGTTAGCACAGCGACAGTATCAGCAACTACCACAGCAGAACTTTCGTCAGCATCCCCAGTGACAGTTCTAGAAACATCTGAAACTCTAGCCAAGTCAATGGAGGAGATGACCATACAAGGAGCAGAAATCAAAAGACTAAAATAAGAGATAGAGAACCTCCAGAAACATAAATCTTCTTTTCAGGCCAACTACAACACTGAGAGGCACACATCAAAAAAAATTAAGCAAGAACTACAGTAGCTGCAGAAGCAAATAGTTTTGGGCAAAACACTAGCAAAATCCAAAGAGAACATTTGGATGGATATCTCAAAATCCATGGTTGAAATATGGCCACTTGTGTAGATCATGTTTGATCAGCATGAATTGGTGTTCAGGAGTAGGCAGGCCATTGACAGGACAAAGGGAGAGATGGGAGAAATGCCCACAGAGGCAAATGAAATCATCAGGTTTCTGAATTCGAAGACTAAGGAGGAGCTGCAAAGTCTGGAAATCGAGGATAGGACAGAAACTATCCTCGAGGTTAAGAAAGTTCTGACCAAGAGAGGACTAATGTTACAATTGGAGGAGAGAGCCCAGAACATGGAAATCGGCGTTCAGAGATTCTTCAGCAAGATTGATGCTTTGCAAAAGAAAGGTCTTCCCAGTTTACTGGTTTTAAATGACAAGTTCATGACTTTGTCCGGCTACAAGCAAAAGATCGCCATGGTGGCAAAGGATAACTCTAAGTTTTTCAAGAATACAGGGTAGCATAACAGGCAAGGCATTTTTAGAGACTCTGCAGTTGGACCTCAGTATCCAGCATGAAATCAAGTATATTTTCATCACCAAGCCAACTTTCGCCAAATATATAGAGATGGATGAAGTCTACAGAAGGTTACTAAAAGTCACCATTCCTAKTCAAAAGAGATGGGAGGATCGGTGCACTTTGATCGAGTAAGAGATGAGGTGTACAATCCAAGTCARCATGTGGAGCAGTCAAAGTCAAGTTGATGACTCACCAAGAACCTTCCCCAAAATCAGCATGGAGAATCCGACAGATCATTAGCAGTTCCTATATTTTTGTATTTTGTTATCTAGTTAGTTAGATTTAGACTCCACCATGTCCTAATCATTAATGACAGGATTGTTTGTAATCTTTCTTATAAATAATTCAAACTTCAAAGTATTGAGGGTTGATCTTTACGCCCAAGAAAGTTGTAAGCACTGTAATATTTTTCAAGAGGTCTACCAGTAATAAAAAGGGACAATTCACAGGATTCATGCATGTTAGTTGTTGGTGATTTTTACTCCTCTTCGTTGAATGGTTTATCTTTCTTCGTTATCATCTTGTTTTCTACATCTGATCATTTAAAAGAAGTTAAAGTTGCAGAATTTATCTTCGTATACTCTGTTTCTGGATTTTAAAGATCTAAATGCTTATCTTATGATATTGTGATAAAGAAATTCTTGAATGCTTCTTTATTGTATTTTATTATCTCATATATTTATTCTATCCATCACTTTAATTTATAACTGATCCAACATTGGCATTATCATGCCCTTTGAAGAAACCTAATAAAACATGTTCTCGGATCTCAAACCTTAACACAGACCCCATAGCTCAATGCATGCGTAAGCAATATTTCAGTCATTTTATAAAACAAAACAACATAGTCCTATTTATTTAACTACCCTAATATCTGAAACTTGAAACATATCTGAATCTTATAGAGAGATCCCTCTCTGAAACTGGAAGGGATAGATCCCAGTTTTGAAGTGGTTGGATAAAGTTACCTCTGATAAATTTCTTCTACCTCCTGACAACCTCTGGGAATTTACAGAGCGATAACATAGTGGCGACCATATTGGGGAACTGAACAAACTTTCCATCCTACGATTTATTTTCCCTAGATAAAGAAAAATTATTTCTGAACGAATCATAAAATCTAAACTTATAAAGAGATAATGTTCGGAGGTTGTTAAAGTTTGTATATATTAGTTTAAAGATTTCTTAAAAAATTAAAAATTCTAGCTCCTTAAAAAGTTTACACTAGGTGTCACCCCGATCCATAACCTGCGACAATAGTAGACGATCCAGAGAAGTTACTCATAAAGAAAAATACTGTAGAAGGTTTTGGGAGTCACAATCCTCTTCATAGGTCCAATTATCTCCGAGAGAAGCTAGTTTTCATCCAGGATCTCAAGTTTGACATATCCTTTGAACAAATCCTTTTTAGAACCAAATCTGATAGCTTTGTAAGTGAGACAATCCTCGATAAAACCATCCTACAACCTAGAACCCCTGATATACTTTCTCCCAGGAAAGAATTTGATCAACGCTTCCTCCAAGAATTTGACAAGTTAGAAGATCTAGTAGCAAATCTTGATCAAGCGTTGTACCAAGCTCATTTTCAACGGTCTATAGAAATTTTTTCCCTGACTATTATAGTTGCCTCCATCAAACATCAAATAATTCACTCTACATCCCCTGGCCCTACCTCTTATGCTTCATATGTGACTTCCCCTCCAATCAAACAACTTGTTGTTCAACCTCCTCCACCAATCATGGCAGCAAGATATGCTCCATTAGTTTTGGTCACTCCTTTACATGCCATGCCTCAGGACTATCAAACCAGACTTCCTCAGTTTGATGGTGTTGGTTCTCTAAATGCACATCAACATGTTGATAAGATGAATGATTATTTCGATTTGGAGGAAGTTGATGAGGCAAACGTCCAGATAATACTTTTTGCACAGATTTTGACAGGAGAAGTAAGAAAATGGTTCAAAGCGCTACGTCCTACTACCATAGTTGAAATTACTTCTTTCCAACGGAGTTTCCTTGACAAATGGGTTATCAGAATATGAGAATATCAAATGGAATCAAGGGGAAACAGTGCAGGAATATTGCATTTGTTTCAACAATCTTTATAACGCAATTCCATCTGATATTAAACCCCCACAAGGTTTGGCTTTAATCAAGTTCCCTGATGGATTTGATGCTGATATGTCATATCAACTAAGGGAAAGTAAATATGTCACTCTAGAAGACATGCAGAAAAGTGCAATGAGCGTAGAAGTGAATCTACTAGCCAGAAGACACAGGCAAAGAACAGAGAGAAGGGTTACAATCAAAGAAGAGCCTTTCACGTCTTCCTCAGACGCCAAATTAAATTCCATAGTCAGAAGTATGGAAAGAATGATGGAAAGACTAACCATCGATGATAGGAATCCACCTAGGGTAAATCAGCCAGCCCCTCAGATCAGAAATCCAAACTTCGTAAGGAACCCTCCCCAGATTAGACAGAGGGATCAGAGAGATCTGAGATATCAAAGAGAGAAAAGGGGGCATGATCAGTAGATTAGACCACCCCTTTAGGAGAACTACATTGATTATGGGGAGGAGGTAATCGATGAGTTGGATGACACCCACATAAACCTCATGGGCGTTCACGATGATGACTCTATTTTTCTGACTCAGGAAGAAAAGGAGCATTTTCTCCTCTCACAAACAAAGGTGAATGAGGAGGAAGATGAAACAGAACAGCAGGCCTTTGAGAATTCCATAATGGAGGTGCACGGACAGTATAAATTAAGAAGCAAGACGACTAATGACAATCCTACAAAGAAGGCTACTGAATCGAAGAAGACGTATGAGGCCAAGAAAACCTCAGATACCTCTCTCAAGAAAGTCCCTGAAAAGAATAATGTTGAATCTTATGCAAAGAAAAACCCTGAAATCTCGCAAAGATCAAATCAAACCGAGGTCGCATCTACTAGTCAGCCAAATACTTATGCCCAATGAAATATGAAAGAAAAAACAGAAGTGCAGAGCCAAAACAAGACTTCCACCACCTTCAATCTGGAACGGGAAGTAGCCAAATTGAAAATTCCTAATCCTCTATCTGAATTGATGAGCAAAAACACTTACAGGTCGTAGGTGATTAAAGCATTAAGCATCAAACCAGAGATAGGTACAAAGGCATTGAATATTGGATCAAGGACGCACTCAGACACTGTAAATCTTACTAATGATCAACCCGAGTTGTTGTTCGGTCCTGAAGTAGATGGAAAAACTGATAACAGTGTTTTTCCCCCATTCTATATTAGTCTGAATATCCATGACAAAATCTTACACAATGCTATGCTCGATTCCGACGCCTCTCACAACCTGATGCCCAAAGTTGTGATGGAGAAGTCGGGGCTTGATGTCACTCAACCCTACAAGGATTTGCATTCTTTTGACTCCAGCAAGGTCAAATGTATAGGGCTAATTAAATATTTATGCATCACCCTAGCTCAAATCCCAGCAAAAAGTATGGTGATGGATATCGTGGTTGCAAACATTCCCCCGAAATACGGTATGTTTCTATCTAGATCTTGGGGAGCTAAGTTGAAAGGCACTTTGCAGCTAGATATGTCTTATGCCACCATCCTGGTATTTGGACAACAGAGAAAATTGTACAGAGAGACTCTGATGAAGTATATGGTCAGCAGTCGGGAAAAACCACATAACTAACCATTATACTCTGCACATTATGATATGGATTCATTCATATTGTACAATGATTGTGATATGGATAATCAAATTGCTCAGTTGGAAGATGATGCACCTGACATTACAAAAGATAAAGAAATCACTGAGTTAAAGAATGTTGTAACAGTAGTAAGTGATGAACTACCAGTAGATTTCTGGAGTATGGATTTTGATGGAGCTGTGAGCAAAGAGGGAGCTGGAGCTGGAGTCTGGTTGCACAATCACAAATCAAGGTATTTAGAGAGCCACTCTTACAAACTAAATTTCCAATGCACTAACAACATAGTTGAGTATGAAGCTTTGATGCTCGGCCTAAAACTAATGAAGAAGGTTGGTGCCAAACAAATTATGGTAAGAGGTGACTCAGAACTGATTATTAAACAAATTAAAGGTGAGTATGTGGCTAAACATCCTAGACTTAGGGCTTATAGGAATGTTGCTTTGGATGCTCTTCAATGTTTCACAGAAATCGACTTGCAAGTAATGCCTAGGGGACAGAACATACTAGCAGATGGATTGGCTACGTTAGCAGCTACATTGAAAATACCTTTTCGTCCCACTCGCCAATACACAGTAGAGGTGAAGTGCAAGCCAAATGTCCCAGAAAAAATCAGATACTTGCAGGTATTTGGAAATGACAATCAAATTGAAAACTTCCTACAGTGTAAGAATGATTTTGAATGCACAAATATAGACTTAGAGAATGATGATGATAATGTAAATAAATCTGTTTTTGAAAATGGTAATGTGAATAAAGTGGATTCAGAGGAATTGAATGAAAATGAAGTAGATTCTGGTATTTTACATTTGAAAAAAAAATGTGTTACCTAGAGGATTAGTTTCTCTAGAAGACTTGTTTGATTTTAACGATGTAGCGAAAAAACCAAAAATTTAAGCTAGTGGTAAAGAGGTCGAAGAGTGTAGCATAGGAACGGAGGAAAAACCCAAGATGATAAAACTTTCCAAATTTCTACCTCCTGAGCAAAAATGAAAATACATTAAACTGTTTAAGGAATATGTAGATGTGTTTTCTTGGGGTTAGGAGGATTTGAAATCTTATGACACGAGTATCATACAGCATCGGATCCCAACAAAAGAAGAACACAAACCTTTCAGGCAGAAACTTAGGAGAATCAATCCCAAGTTGCTTCCCCTGATAGAAAAGGAAATTAAAAAATGTATGATGCCAAAATTATAGTCCCCTTGAGATTTTCCAAATGGGTTTCTAATCTGGTTCCTACTAGGAAGAAGACTGGTGAAATCAGGCTTTGCATTGATTTTAGAAACCTGAACAAGGTTTCCCTCAAAGACAATTACCCTTTGCCTAAAATGGACCACATCTTACAAAAGGTAGTTGGGGCCAGTAGGATCTCGTTACTAGACGATTTATCGGGTTACAACTAAGTCCTTGTCCACCCAGATGACCAGGAAAAAACATCCTTCACCACACCCTGGGGAACTTTCATGTACGTGAAAATGCCATTTGGTTTGATGAACGTTGGTGCCACTTTCCAAAGAGCAATGGATATTGCTTTTGTGGACGAGCTAGGAAGATTTGTAGTCATATATCTGGATGACGTGACTGTCTACTCCAAATCTGACGAGGAACATTTACAGCATCTCAGACGAGTGTTTGAGAAGTGCAGAAAGTTCGGGATTTCATTGAATCCCAAAAAGACCCTTTTTCAGTTTATAGGAAGGAAAGTTGTTGGGGCACATAATCTCTAAAGATGGAATTAAAATAGACCCCGGCAGAATAGAAGCCATATAGAAAGTGGAACACCCTAGGAACATCAAAGAGTTACAATCATTCATTGGGAAAATAAACTTCCTACGAAGATTCATACCCAACTTGACCGAACTTCTTAGGAACATCACAAATATGTTTAAAAAAGACAGCAAAATCAAATGGAACACCAAGTCCAAACATTCATTTGAGCAGGTGAAACATGCACTCACCCAAGCCTCGATTTTGATCAATCCTGATTACACCAAAGATTTATTTTTGTTCTCTTTCGCATCTGAGAACACCATCACATCAATACTATTGCAGAAAAACAAAGAAGGGTGTGAATGGCCCATAGTCTTTTTCAGCAAATCCTTGAGAGATGTTGCATTGAACTACAACATAATGGAGAAACAAGTTTTTCCCTGGTAAATGCCATAAAAGTTTTCAGAGTCTATATTCTCCATTCTCACACAATTGCCTATGTTCTGAATGTTGTAGTAAAAGATATCATGACTCAGGACAATCCAGATGGTAGGAGAGGAAAGTGGATTGCGGTTATTCTAGAGTATGACATAGAAATAAAACCCACTAAAGTGATCAAAGGTCGGGGTTTGGCCAAACTAATGGCTGAATCCAATTTTCATGCTCTGGACATTAATTTTTTGGCTGCAGTTGACGAGAAGGAAGAGCAGGCAACTCCAAATGTAAAAGAGGTATTCTTAAACTCTCCTTGGTATGCAGACCTCATTTTTGTACTTCATAACTTACAAGCTCCTCCTAGTTTGACTAAGACCAAAGCCAGATTTATTAAATTGAAAGCATTGAAATATTGTATTCTAGATGGAAACCTTTATTGGAAAGACCCTGGGGGTATTTTTCTTAATTTCCTATTGAAGGATGAAGTTGACGGGGTATTGCAGGATTTCCATGCAGGGGACTGTGGCAGGCATCTAAGTTGGAAAACCACAGCTAACAATATTCTCAGAGTTGGTTTCTACTGGCCTACATTGTTTGTTGATGTTCATCAGAAAGTCACTTCTTGCCACAAATGCCAGGCTTTCGAAGGTAAAAGGAAGCGTATGCCTCTCCCCATGAAACCCATCTCGGTTGAAGCTCCATTCCAACAATGGGGTTTAGACTTTATAGGTGAAATACATCCACCCTCTTTAGGCCAACATAAGTGGATCCTCACAGCCACAGACTACTTCACGAAGTGGATCGAGGTTGTACCATGCAGGCAAGCTACTGACTCTGTTATCATTAAATTTTTAGAAACTAATATTTTGTCTCTTTTTGGATGCCCTAGGAAAATTATAGTTGACAATGCAGCAACCTTCAGATCCAAAAGACTTATAGAGTTTTGTAGCCAATACCACATTACTTTGGGACACTCAACAACTTATTATCCTCGAGGAAATAGGTTGGTTGAGTCCTCAAACAAAATTCTGGTGAATATCATTAAGAAAATGCTACAAGAGAACAAGAAGTCTTGGCATAATAATTTAGTTCATGTGCTCTGGGCTGATAGACTGAGGACCAAATGATCAATTGGTATGTCCCCATACCAGTTGGTATATGGTACCGAGGTATTTTTTCCTTTTTCTTTGGGGGTTCTTGTCATGAAACTGTTGTCGAAAGTGCAAGCATAGCCAAATGATACCCAAAGAAGAATAAATCAAATGATCCAGTTGCAGCAGCCCAGAGAAGAAGGGTATAACAAGACTCAGATTATCCAGGAAGGTATCAAAAAGATTTATGACAAAAGAACTAAAGAGGATGATTTTGAGTTGGGTGATTTGGTGCTGAAGTGGGATTCTAGAAATGAGGATAAGGGTAAACATGGAAAGTTTGATAGCTTATCGAAAGGAACTTACATCATTCAGACATTCAGAGGAAATAATGCATTTTTGTTCAAAGACAGTGATGGAACAGACCTGCCAGGTGGACCTGTGAATGGAAGGATGTTGAAGCATTATCTTCCACCCCAATAAAGATCTCATAAATCCATTTCCAATGTACAAACCATTTCTTTTAAATTAAGGTTATGTGTGGGTGATGTTGATCAAATGGTTGAATCCCGCAAAGAAGGCCCTAAGCCACTAACTAGTGCCACCAAATTCTCAAAATAAAAAAATTAGGTAGCAGAATAAGCAATGGGAAAAAATATTTATAGACATTAGGAAGTAGGTTCTTGGCACCTCACAAGGAGAGCACCATCCCCAGGTGGAGCCACTGTTATAACCCTATGTTTCATAGGATCAACTGGTGACTAGAAATTTTTACTCGCGTTGTATTTTGGTTGTAAATAATATTTCATTTTGCAAATTATTTCCAAAATAAAAGGAAAAAGAAAGAAAGAAAAGAAAAAGAATAAAAGAGGGCATAAAAGAAAAACAGATAAGGCCCCATGCAATAATAATGGCTTGATCCATACAATTTAACCATGGTCAAGTCTTTTGAATTTATGCTGATAGGATTAGTGAATAAAGCTTGGTTGAATTGTTTAATCTTAGCGAAGTAGATAGGTTAGTTAGTGAATAAATTTGATCAAACTGTTCAAACTTGATCAAATAGCCCCAGGATAAAGTACTTTTTAGCCCAACAATATAATTTGGGTTAAATGTGTTAGGTAAATAGATTAGAATATAGGTTAGTTGTATTTCCTTTCAATAAAACAAGCTCAAATTTGGGTGAGGATCTTTGTTTTGATGTTAGAAGGTTGTGTTATAACCCCTTGGTGGAAAAATGAAAAGGGAGCAGCACAAAAAACCCACAAAATGGCACAATCCTAAGTTTCCACAATGAAATATGATCCGCGCCCCATGGTTAAAGAGTGCATCAACATCTATGTCTGAGAAAATGGCGCTCAAATCGACGGCCGACAAGTAATATCGGACCCCCCCCCCCGGACTATTCTACCTTTAATGGCGGAGGGGGTCCGAGTTGGTGGTATTTCCAGGAGGGCCCCATCCTAACGTGTCACCATTGTATTAACTCGGACCCCCCTTGCTCTAAACCGGTTAACGCCTACCCCCCTCTCCGAGTAAACCACCATACCATTTTCCCATACCACCACCGTCTTGTGACATCACACCCCACTATCACCGACATCCTAGGAAATCACACTCCATTACCACCATTTATAAGTCATGTCTCATTACTTCGCCAGTGTACTTTCCCCCACTCACCCGTCACATGTCATTATCCCATTCACTTATCCTCCAATCACCGCCTTCCACATCATCCTCGCGCACCCGTCACCCATCCTTTACTTTCCACCTCATACCCAAGGTAAACGTTGGATAACTAATACAGGAAAGTATATTTGTTATCTTGTTGACTTGTCCCCCACGCCTCCAACAGATACCCGTTAGCCCAGATAATCCTGTTTTTCTCGCCATTCCTTCATCCTTCACAATCAAGACACCTATGAAACCATTATTCTCTTCGCTTTTTCCGTCCACAACCTCCATTAATTCCTGGAATCTATAGTCAGCGTCATTTCTTTTTCAAACTTTGTAGGTGTCAGTCGAAGTGATGGCACCAAAGTCCAAACAATCAAAAGTTGATGAAAATCCTTTCCTTCTGCCTCCTATCAACCTCAACCAGATCCCTCTGGCTGACAAATATTACCTGATTTCAGAGCCCAAATGTGAATTTAGTTTTGTTGAGTTACACTTGTGGTTCAGAGACACTTTCTCATACCAGAGTGACAAGATTGGACTCTGGGAGTCCAATCTCCCTCTGTATCTATTTCCCCAAATTCATCATTTTCCCGAGTTCTCCCTCAAGTGTCAGGCGCACTATCTTCCCAATCAAAGAGTTGTCGTTACATCCTCTGGAGAGACCTTGTTTGATATAACACCCAAAGCCATTGACCAGATGCTGCAAATATCCAGAGCCGAATCTTTTTCTCCTTTTACCATTGAGATCGTAACCGAAATGTATCAAAAGTTGTCTTTTCCCCAAAGAGCGTGGATTTTTGAGATTTTTCTCCATGAGAGTGCCCCATTACCCAAAGAAAATCCCCCATATCAGTCATCGATTTTCTCAGCAAAAGGAAATCAAAATATTTCTTCTCTTTGTAGTGTACTTGGATATTACTCAGATGAGTGGGTAGATGAGCCAATCCTGGGTTATCTATCTATTTTCTCTACCGAGGAAAGGGCCACAATGCAATTCAACTACGGAAATTTTCTGGTCGAGAACATTCACGAACAACTTTTCAATTTTCCCACAGAAGGCATGTTCTGGTACTCTTCAATACTGGCATATTTGTTCATGTTTTTCCAAACAGACAAGTTCCTATTTTCCATGCAGGAGCTAGATCAGAATGGAAAACCACAACCGATCATATTCTGGACGTCACTACCGAGAAAGAATTAACTCGAATTCACTTTTAATCAATCCATAGATCAGTTTTACCACCCAGTGGTAAGAATGTTTAGTGGAAGACAATAACCAAGGATAAATGAAGAAATCCAACGAATTCTACATCTCTCAGACCTCGCCAAGACTGGAGACTAGTACCTGTACCAGAACCACACACAGATTAGAATTTATGGATGCGAGCTGGCTCCCTACAAATTGCCTAGATATTTGGTCGTACGCATATTCGCCTTGGAATATATTAAGCAAATGATTAACTCATATGATATTCATTTTGTAGCCTTCAAGAAGAAACAACAATTGAGGATCAAGGGACAGATAGGACCTTTCATTTGTAACAGTTGAGTTGCACGGGCAATGGCCAATAAAATTTTGAAGGAGATGAAGTTCAACATCAGTTTTTTGTGGCACTGTGATTCTTGTGACATTATCGCAGAAACCAGGCTAAAAAATAAAATCTCTCCATGTGTTCATGTTCCCAAACCAGAAATTGAGAAGTTCGTGAACCAGATAGAGTGGGAAATGAACACTTTGGAAGACTCAGAACAACAGTCTCCTTCAGCCAGTGTTTCACAAGCCATTACTCCACAGGTACCAGCAGAGAAGAGGCCCAGAAAGGAAGTCTCCCCATCAGTCATTGAAGTCTTAGTAGAGGATTTCCGAGTTTACAAGAAAAAACCCAAGACCAGTCATACCCCTGATAGATCTAGGGGAGAAGAGACTCAGTCTACCACAGTAGTAGAGGGAGAACATTCACCATTGTTCTCAAGCAGTTAGCAAATGATGTCTACCTCTTCATCAAAGAAGCAGACTGACACCACCTTGACCACTCAACCATCACAAGGATCCGCAGAACTAAGTATTTTTGAAAAATACAATCTGATTAAGAAAAAGAATGAGATGTTGACCAGCAACACCTATGCCCAATTCTTGAAACAAACATCAACAACACAGCATAGACTGCTCTCTTCCTTTGATACTGAAAAGGGGAGAATGCATATGGCCTTCTTGCAGGCATAGGTGCCTCAACCAAAGGAAATTTTTTATTACAAAAGGTCAACTTTCGAGTTTGATGCTACAGAGGTACATCCAGTAGACCAGATGGACTTGCACAAACAAACCGGAGAAATGATTTTCTCAACATTGGAAAACACTTCCACAACTGTTGCAAAGTTGCAGGTTTCTCTGAACAATGTTCAGACTCAACTAAATCTAGAGAAAGTGTCATCTTTTGCAAAGAACAACGGGATCAAATCTTTAGAAGAGTTGGTACTTAAAACTGGGTACGACCCCTCCAATGTGAAATTAGCTAAAGAACTGCTAAAGAAAAAGAATGTTGACATAGCATCCTTGAGGAAACAATTAAAATTGCCAGCGACTGAAGACTCACAGGCCAAAGAGATGGTCGAGACAGAAGGCCAAAAGGAAGAAATGTTAAAGTTAATCATGGAACAAAACGCACAGATCAAGGAAATGGAGGCAGAGTTGGAAAGGTTAGTAAAGGAAAAGGAACAGACAAAGCCCATGGAAGTCATTCCACTGAGCGCATTCCCCCTCACAGGAGTTAGTACAGCGACAGCATCAGCAACTACCACAGCAGAACTTTTGTCATATACCCCAGTGACAGTTCTAGAAACATCTAAAACTCTAGCCAAGTCAATGGAGGAGATGACCATACAAGGAGCAGAAATCAAAAGACTGAAACAAGAGATAGAGAACCTCCAGAAACTTAAATATTATTTCCAAACCAGCTACAACACTGAGAATCACACATCAGAAAAACTTAAGTAGGAACTACAGCAATTGCAGAAGCAAACAATTTTGGGCAAAACACTAGCAGAAGCCAAGGAGAACATTTGGATGGATATCTCAAAATCCATGGCAGAAATTTGGCCACTTGTGCATATCATGTTTGAGAAGCATGAATTGGTGTTGAGGAGCAGGCAGGCCATTGATAGGACAAAGGGAGAGCTAGGAGAAATGCCCACGGAGGAAAATAAAATCATCAGGTTTCTGAATTTGAAGACTAAGGAGGAGCTAGAAAGCCTAGAAATCGAGGATAGGATAGAGACTATCCTCGAGGTTAAGAAAGTTCTGACCAAGAGAGAACTAATGTTACAATTGGAGGAGAGAGACCAGAACATGGATATCGGAGTTCAGAGATTCTTTAGTAAGATTGATGCTTTGCAAAAGAAAGGTCTTCCCAATTTACTGGTTTTAAATGACAAGCTGGTAACTTTGTCCGACTACAAGCAAAAGATCACCATGGTGGCAAAAGATAGCTCTAAATTTTCAGGAATACATGGTAGCATAACAGGAAAGGCATTTTTAGAGACTTTGCAGTTGGACCTCAGTATCCAGCATGAAATCAAGTATATTTTCATCACCAAGCCAACTTTCACCAAATATACAGATATGGATGAAATCTACAGAAGGTTACTAAAAGTCACCATTCCCAGTCAAAAGATATGGGAGGATCTATGCACTCTGATCGAGTAAGATATGAAGTGTACAATCCAAGTCAACATGCGGAGCAGTCAAAGTCAAGTTGATGACTTGCCAACAACCTTCCCCAAAATCAGCATGGAGAATCCGACAAATCATTACCAGTTCCTATATTTTTGTATTTTGTTATCTAGTCATTTAGATTTAGACTCCACCACATCCTAATCATTAATGACAGGATTGTTTGTAATCTTTCTTATAAATACTTCAAACTTCGAAGTACTGAGGGTTGATCTTTACGCCCAAGAAAGCTATAAGCACTGTAATCTTTTTCAAGAGGTCTACCAGTAATAAAAAGGGACAATTCACAATATTATTGTGTGTTAGTTGTTGGTGATGTTTACTCCTCTTCGTTGAATGGTTTATATTTTTTCGTTATCATCTTGTTTTCTACATCTGATCATTTAAAAGAAGTTAAAGTTGCAGAATTTATCTTCGTATACTCTGTTTCTGGCTTTTAAATATCTAAATGTTTATCTTATGATATTGTGATAAAGAAATTCTTGAATGCTTCTTTATTATAGTTGATTATCTCATATATTTCTGCTATCCATCACTTTAATTTATAAAGGATCCAACATTGGCATTATCTTGCCCTGTGAAGAAACCTAATAAAACATGTTCTCAGATTTCAAACCTTAACACAGACCCCATAGCCCAATGGATGTGTAAGCAATATTTCATCCATTTTGTAAAACAAAACAACATAGTCATATTTATTTAAATAGCCTAATATCTGAAACTGGAAGGGCTAGATCCCAGTTTCGAAATGGTTGGATAAAGTTACCTCTGATAAATTTCTTCTACCTCCTGACAGCCTCTGGGAATTTACAGAGCGATAACAAGTGCAATTGTTGAGAGGCTACAACACTTGGGATGAGCTATTAGTCTACATTCAACACTCCTACAACAGAGCACTTCATTCTTCCACCAATAAGTCTCCTTTCGATACTTTTTTGGTTATTTACCTCCTTCACCATTTGATATCGTGTATGGATAGCAGAAAGAAAAAGAAATGTTTCAAGGAGATGAACAAAAGGCAAACAGATTCATGGAAAAGATCAGGCATATACATCTAAGGGTTCAGGAGCATATTGAGAAGAGCTAGCGGTTGTACAAAGCCATGCATGATCAGCACATGGAGGATAACAAATTTTGTTTTGGAGACAAGGTGTGGCTCTACCTCTATAAGGAACGACTACAAGGAGCAACAAAAAAACTCAATCCCCTTAGATATGGACCATTTCAGATCATTGAAAAAGTGAATGACAATGTCTTCATGATAAAACTTCCACCTTATATGCAGATCAACTTAGTGGTGAACGTGGAATATTTGAAGTTGTTCAAACCCTCCATGCTAGATGAGGAGGAAGAACATCAAGTTCTTCCTACTATTCAAGACCTTACACCTCATGGACTTGAGGAGTTTAAGGAAGACAATTTTGCAGCACAAGGAGCAGACAAATTGCAGAGGACAACAAGAAATGCGACAGATTAGTCTCAAAGGAAAAAGTGCAAGGAAAGCGAAGTGGTACGAGAGTAACCAGTTTACAAGCAAGCTCACTCATCTATCCTTAGTAACTTTTGGGGACCAAAAGCCTCCCAATGGGGAGGTGTGATCCGAATCGGATCCAACAAGAACAATTTCCTATCAACATAGGCTCTAAGATGATCAACTCAGGCAAAGTTTAAAGATATGGATGAAGAAGGAGATCAACTTGTTGGCGTGAAGGGCCCCATGCCATCACGATTGATGCCCACTTTCGTATGTAATGCATGTAAATTCGGACAGTATATTGTTGTACATAAAGAAATAATGAGACATTCATGAGACCTTTTTCCATATGGGAGAAAATACAAACAAACAAAAAGAACGAGGAGAAACGTATTAAAGAGAAGTTGAAGCATTGGGGGCACCTGACCTTCCAGCAATCCTCCCAATCGACTAAGTCTCTTATATCATGTTTTCCTCACAATGACAAAGGGATTCTTTAGTTGTGAATGTTGTAAAGAAGTTGCCCATATGTCACTGAGGAGCATAGAAATGAACTAGAGAACCTATAACTTGTTTATTGTTGAATAATAAAGAGCTTGGTCAAAGCCAAAAGAATGTTGGTTTTCCCATTTGGGTTTCCAAGGTAAATTCTAAGTTTTGTGTGTGTTTTTATTTGAATTTTGTTGTCTATGGGTGGAAATGTTTGCGCTATAATTCAATGAATGGTTAATGGAGTGTATTGTAATTTAATGGTTGTCTAGACATTGTTTAGAAAAAAAGAAATATGTGCCAGTTATTTTTCGAGCTCGTTCTTCCTTTGATACAGCTCTCGTGAGCCAATAAGTCAAACCAATAGTTCTTTAATCATGCTTGTACATTCATTCTGAAGTGGAAATCGACATCCCTCCTTCCCAAGTCATTGTTACTTAGGGGTTTCCAATTTCGTTTTAAGAGTTGTTGGGGATTTTCTCTCTCCCAGAGTCAAGTTTATTGCTAGTCTATGTCCACACCATGCCTATAGGTCATGCTTCAAGTTCTTGACTTTTTCAGGGCATTTTCCTTTTCCCATAATTGATATACGGATCATACTTTGAAATTTGGGGTTGTCTGGGCGTTTATTAACTACCCATAAACCATATAAATGTTTTTACAATTCCATCGGCTACCAATTTTGCCACAGACGTTTTTCTCTACTATTGAATGTGAAACTCGCCCTCCAGACGCTTTTTGTCTTATTGTTGGTAACCAGGGAAAAATTTAGGAGCTATATATCGCCCATGGACTAATTTTCCATGCTTTTTCCAAAAAAAAAGATTCACCAATTTCCATTTTTTTTAAAAGTGATTTGCCCAAATTCTACAGAATAAAATTATTTTACCTTAAAAATAGCCCAAATTTTATAGAAAATATATAAAATCTTTAGAAATTTGAATATTTTTACAAAAATATTGCCATACCATTTATAGTTTACATATTAAGGACTACTGAGATTCGCCGAGGTTTCTACATTCTTAGATAAATTCCCATCCTTAAAATTATCCATGTCGGTAACCAAAATCGCCCTAAACATTCTTATGATATTGTTGGTTGCTCAAATTCTCCTTGCAAGGGTTCTCCTTCACTATTAGTTGTTAAATTCACCCTTTGGTTATTTGTTTTAATTGTTGGTCGACCCATTCTGACTAGGTTGTCATTTGGTCAATTTTCTCTTCCTTATTCGACCGACAACAGTTTCTAGTCAATTAGATCCACTCATTGATCAATTGATTTTTCATTGGATCGATTAATTTCCCTTGGTCGACTAGACTTTCATCCAACTCGACTTGTGGTCAACTTTCCTTCCATTCAACTCGACTTAGTCAATTTTCCTTTCATCCAACTCGACTTCCAAGAATTCGACACCCTCATAATTTGATTGACTCGACTTTGGTTCAGCCAGTCAAGTTTCCATAAGCAAATGAGAGCTAAGTTTATATTTTTCTTACAAATATTTTTGTGTTGGTGAAAAGGTGAGGCTATAAACCTCCCTTTTACGAATCAATACATCACTTTAGTATGCATAACCCTCATCCTCTACTCCATTCCACCATCATATGACATCAAACTTGCAAGAATCAGCCAAGTCAATCTTAGAAGCCTACCAAAATTGGCCAGCGCAAATATTGGCATATTAATCGTGTGAGGAAATTGCAAATAAAAGCCAAAAAGTTCGGTTGCCTCTAAAAATCATTGTTTTTAACTATTTTCCAGCCCCATCAATGCACCCAAGTTGTTGTGATGGATGTTAGTTACACGTGGACCATATCAAACCCTAATTGTTATTTTTAACCTTTGATCTAATCATCTTTAACCATTATAAAGAAGACCATGTCAAGAGGGTTGTCCACCGGGCAATTATAAATAAAACTCTCAAAGTCACTCATCCACATCAATCCATCTAAATAAGGCTATGCTACTAAAAATACCATTGGAATCTTGAGAACCCATTTCTCTTGATTCCACACTCCAGCCCATTTACCTTCTTTATTAATCAAAGTTGGAGTCGGAGCACACCAATGAAGCAAAGGACCCATCCCAAGGAGGGGATTTAGATCCCATTTTCCTTCATCAAGCATCTTCATCAAGTGTCATTTACTTTGCCATTCTATTGGGTTAATGAAAATTTTCACATTCTTTACTTCCTTGTCATGTTAAGTGATATTTACTTTAGGTATTTGGATTTCATTTCTTGCATGGATTAGGGTTGAACATATGTGAACATATCTAGGGTTTTACTTCTAGGTGCATTGACCACTTGTATGTGTTTTGATCCACAACCATCAAGTTAAAGGGATTTTACTCACCCTTGTGACAAAAATCCAACACCTCAGGTATATCAAAGAGTTATAGCACTTGACACCCCTTCATCTTTCAGACCCTACCAACCCTAGTCTTTATAAAATGGATAGCGGGAAAAACAATTTTGTTGGAATATCAAGAATTTGTGAATTTTGTCAGTGTAGTAATACTCCTACAAGAGTAATTAAAATAGTCTTAGACCAACACATACCATTGTGGGAGACTTATCTCAAAATATTCTTGGAGTCATGTTGATTGTGTTGGTACAACTCTCAAGTAACATTTTTTTTATGGACTCGGCGATACCATTGTGGGTGACCTATCTCGGATTAGTCATTGTCCGACATTGATGAAATTGGTATAACTCCCTGGTAACCCTTCTAGTGGACTCAAGGACTCCATGGAAGCCACCCAAAACATGACCATGGATAACAAACTCACCCTACTAGATAACTAGTTCAATCAGCATGACTCTAGAACTTCTAAAATCAACTCCACTGTGAACACATGAGTTGCTAAGATCAAATACCTGGAAAGTAAGATTGTTACATGCAAGTGATAGCTCAATCTGCTGACAGTGCACTTCCTACCTCATGGGACCAATTGGAAAGAGCATCGCATGATCCCTCATGTGTGGAATCCTCCATGGATGAAGGAATTGGAGGCATTTGCAAACTCTTTACATTTGTATTCTTTCACAAGTGACAAGCTCTTCATCAACAAAAAGGAAATGGAGCACCTGCAATTTTATTCATTCCACAAAGTGCAACAAGTTAAGTTCATAGAATGTTGATGATCTTGTCTTGGCACATTCCAACCTCCATCTTGCGTCTCATAAGGGTCCAGAATATACAAGTGGGCCTTATAAAGATTGGAATGTGGACCTTGAATCCCTAGACTTGATATTATCTCTTGCTACACTAATTGAGGAAACTAGAAGTGGAACTAGAAACACTTCTTCCGCATCTTGTTCTATTTTTCTTGATGAAGATGAAGATGAAGATGAGATGGATAACTATTAAGGTTCAGCTCATATTGTGTTTCAATGTTTTACACATATAGCCTCATATATAAAGGTTGATTTTGGATATATACCCTCATTTATAAATATTATTTTTGGTTTTTTGACATTTTTCACAATGTAATGATTTATGAGAATTAATACAAAACCAATTAACTACTAACTAAATGGTCCTTTTATGTTTTTCCAATTTCTCTTTTACATTTCTCATTTAAATCTTCTTGCTCAATTAACAAAATATATATATATATAACCAAGTTTCTCCATTTAAAATGTTGAGATTATTTTCAATATATATATATATATATAT
>ML777951.1:740154-754647 GCA_009831015.1 Picea engelmannii
GCTAATAACCCTAGAAGCCTTGTCGGCTCAAAAAGATAATTTATATTAGGCTATTAGCCTCCAAGAGAAGAAGTCGGCCAGAATTAATAATAAAATACCGAACAGACACATACCCAGAAGGAGAAGTCGGCCCCAGCAAACTGGCAGGATTACTATAAATACAGGGCACCAGTTCTCATTTGACACATCTCAGGACTGCAGTTTTCTCAGTTGGTGCGCACTGCAGTTGCAGTTGGTGCGCAGGTTTGGAGGAGGGTTGCAGGTGCAGCGGCAGCAGCAGCTAGTTTCAGTATTGACTTGGATATCTCTTGGCTAGGGTTTGGAACCTCTGATCAGTCTTTTGTGTTGCGCTGTCCTTGGGGAGAGATGCACTGCTCTTTGTTTGGCTATCTAGCCTAGGGTTTGCTTCCGGAGGAATTCTCAGGTCAAGGTTAAGGTGCTCGGAGGGAGGCTTCAGCCTGTGGTTAGGTAACGAGGGTATCGTCAATGGTAAAACGAGCACACCATCTTCTATATTCTAACACATCTTCATCAAAATCTTCAACGAACACAAATATTACACACTCACCTATAATTATTTTCCTAAGTTTTATAGTCCAATGTTGAGAACTCTTCCTTATATGAGAAGATTCTCTCTAGAAAATATTCTCCTACAAAATATGATGTTCCTCTTCAGTTTAGAGTCAGTTACACTTAGTTAGACTAGTGGAAGTCCTGACTCAGTTAACTAGGACCAAGTGGCAGTGCACTCCAATGTCTGTCAGTGAGTGTTTAGATCTCTCTAGATCACTACTATGGCACATTAGTTACTCATGTAGCCTATATCTATTGTAAATTATTCACTCTTTGGGTATGGAATACAATTAATACAATTATTTCATTCTCTCTCTCTTGTTTCCGTCTTTTCTCATTTTTCTACAAACTGTGTATGTTCTTTGCTAGCTAGATCTTATATGTGCAAGTTCATCCACATTTCCAGTAGACCCCTTCTAGATTGTGGCTGCTATCTATATGATGTGTTACAAGCAATTATTTAGTGGCAATATCCCCATGATGAGATTTTGCTCCACTAATAAATACTCTTCTTTATCGAAAAAACTTGGTATTGCAAAGGTTACTGCTACTGAAGTTGTTCATAATAAAATTGATATTAATTAGTGTCATACAAGATGGAGTGACCATGATAAAGTCGAACTTATTTTAACTACAGGTGGTACTGGATTTTCTCTGACATGTTACTCCATAAGCAACAAAGCCTTTACAATACAAGCCGCAGCTTCAAGTTGACTGAAAAATCAATGCTTACTCACATGGTTGCTGATATTCGTTGCTCAACCTTCATAATCAATATGCCCGACGAACAAGAGAAATTTAGTGCAATCAAGTTTTGTGTGCTACCAAAATACCTGTCATCTCTCTGGCAGTCCAGTGGATGCATCCTCACATTTAAAGCATCATTCCAGCAGCTACCTAGGTGATGGTGGTGGCCAGGCACTTGCAGAGTTCATTTTTTGTAACTATAATCCAGGATGGATGACCTTGATTAATATGACCACTTATTCAGCAAAAGGAAACAAATTATATACTCCGTTGGTGGAAGAACTCAGGCCCAAACAACATGACTTTGGGCCAAACCAGTAGTTTCCAAGGCGTGGACCTATCTTTGCACAAAGAATGTTCTTAGCTGGGGAACCCTGCAATCATTTTCTTCAAAGCTCTAAACAATAAATAAAGCCTCTAGACTTTGACATGCGCTTCTACATTGCTAAATTCTATCATTGCTGTTGCATGTATTTTGCTTGAATCACACTTTCTAGTTCTACATCTGTGCCTGCGCATGCACGTAGTTAATATGATTGAATGCAGAGTTTTGTGTTAAAGAAAGAAAAAAAAATACTGATCTATACTAAATTTGCCCCCAGTTCCTTAACCTAACCTGCATTTTTACCATTGTTAAGTCACAATCATTGTGTGCGCAGCTATCCGTTAAGAATTCTACGATCATTATTTTAGGGAACCTAGATAACTGATTAAATAAACCATTCGTTGCATTCTGACTTTGATTTAGCTTTGCATTCAGACATAGAGCAATGTTTACCCAGTCCGCTTCTATGGTTACGTTTCACTATTGCTTTGTCATCTGCACAGTCACAAACCAAAGGAAATCGGTAGGCTGAGAGAGGAATCACAGGAAACTTATTCCTTGATTGAATGCTTGAATGTGGAAAATGAGAGGTTATTATTTCTGTAAAAGAGTCCAAAGAGATGATAAACAATTTGAAAGATATCCAAAGAAAGTCTTCTGTTATGGTTGAGATGGAAAAGGCTCGTGATTAGGAAGTTGATAAATTGAAATCAAAGTCACGCAGACAGATTGACGAGATCAACACCCTGAAGTGACAAGTCGAAGAGAATCAGAAGTTAAGAAGACCTTTGTAAGACAAACAGAAGGAATTGAACTGTAGAAAGCTTTTTTAGGATAAAGACATTGACTTGCAAGAGTTAAAGACCTCATTCTCTTTTCAGGCAACACAGTCAGGTGATGTGGAGGCAAGAACAAGGGAAAAACAGAAAAGAGAAGAAGCTATCTGTTCTGGATTCTAACTTCTCTGAGAAGAATGCTCAAGAAGTTGAAGAGATGAAGATCGCTCAACAATAGGCCACCTCTTACGATTAACTTTACCCAAGCTATGTGATTAATTGTGGTTTTAGAAAACCCTGCGATTGGTAGATGCAGGAATACGAGGAACATAGAAAAACGAAGAAAATGGAAAAGGCAGATTTCAATACACTCTTGGGAGGCCCTGATGGTTAAAGCTAACAAGAAAACCTGATGGGTTCACAAAAGGGCTAGTGAGGATTACAGAGGGGGAAATTGGCCAGCAAAATGCTGGACTCGGTTTTGTCCCCCATTTTGGCTACATTTTGCATAATTAACGATCTTTTATCTTTGTACTTTGATACCCATGGGACAAAAGCATTGTAATGCTTTAATGGATTTTTTGATAACCATGTACTTTATGGTATTTGGTGACTAAATGTGTTTTAATGACGAAACTTCGTAATAATATAATGCATATGTACTTGTTGTAGATAGGAAGCCTCGAAGTCATTTGGAGAATCGAGGTAAATGAGACTTTCTGGTTAAGCGAGGTAGATCCTAATTCATGATTGCATAATCTTACTAACCAAACATTCCTCCACGTTGGAAGGGAGGAGATTGATACAATCAGGAGGTTGCTTCTCTTAAATTTTATTGTTCCAACTCCTCTCTGCATGTGCACTGGATAATTGTTGGTTTGATGTTGCTTCTTGTTTTGTGGTCGTCCCTATTGAGTTTCTTTTCCAAGTTCTGTGGATGATGAGTGTGCTTAGTTCATTTCATGTTTAGTTTATTTCATTTCTGCATTTAAATTCCGTAGCAGTTGTACTCTTTATTCTAAAAATATAATAAATCATCAATTGGATTAGAGTTGGGAGTAAGGAGTTAGAATTCTGTTTATAGTGTCTTCTTACGGAGCATTGGATAACATGAATATGCTCTAACAGTTTGTAAGATGCTATTATGAGCAAACACTTTTTTCTTAGTAAACTAGTCAATGGAATTACAAGAAGAGTTGGATTACATTGTCGTGGTAAAAAATTCTCCGAAGGCCATGCTACTGTATGTTTTTATATGGCTTCAGATGGAGATACAACCACACAAACTATAACACAATCCCAAATTTATGATTTGCAGGCTATGCTTATTATCGATCAAGCAAAATGAGAACTGATATATAAAATGCCTTTAAAGTGAGCAATCAATATGCACCAAGCAGTGCAGCATTTAATGGGCCATGCATCGAGATATACATCGTTGGATATTGCACATCAGAGGATGTATATGCCAGGGTATATCCCATTAAATGGGGCACTGCTAGGTGCATATTGCCTGCCAGTGGTCCTACATGCCAACCATTGCTTTAAGCTTATCATCTTTTGATCCACATTTTTTGCCTATTGTTAATGAGAGGAAGATGAATCATAATCAACCTACTATAATTTTGCTTTTAAGCAATTAAACCTCCTTTATGTTTATTTATTTCATAAAGTGATCAAAATTTCGCTTTGGTGCAAGATGCAGATTGTAACTTGAGGCTTCAATTGAGGCTTCAATAAAGTGATCAATTAAGGCTTCAATTTTTTTCGAGAACGTAACTTGAGCTCTAACCCAGACTGGTTTATTGTGATGCAAATCAAATCAACAAAAACCTAAGCTGAATTAATTCGAGATTGAAATTAATCTTAGCACCCAAATTGAGCTTTTAGGATCAAATTAGACTATTATTGTCTAAAAAGGTAAAAATCTAGAAGTAAGGTGAGCGATAGAGATAATTGTTCCATCTATTGTCATATCAATTGTCTGAAACTTACACTACTAAACACCTGAGTGTGTCACTACAATTGTCTACAAACTGAACAACAACAAAGACCATATTAGGGAGAAAGTTATTCGAGAATATGTGGAATTCATAGCTACTTTCTTTAGTAATCCATATGTAGTTATAAATAATGGCCATCATTTGGCAATGAGTAACATAATGTAGAAGAAACAGAGAAGCTAGACATTAATTGTTTGTTAGAATACTAAGGGCTGATTTAACATTCAACCATTTATGGACTGCACAAAAAGATAATGAACTCGAAGGGTTGAATATATCATTCAACCATTTATGGATTGCCAAAAAGCCTAATGATGATATTGAACTATTAGTCTTTCCACGACTTGAATCATCAAGCCTTCCATTAGTATCGTCCATATTTCTCTTACCATTTCTATTTCTGTCTCCTCCCGAGGCTTCACCTTCGACTTCAAGAATGAGAGTTATGGTTGATATGCAAATGTTGTCAACAAGCAAAAGATTGTAGTAGGAAAGGCAACAGGAGGTAGGAGGCTTAGTCAAGAGTTGGATGGAGGCATCTTTACTGAAAGGGCAAAGAAGTATGAAGGAATAGGAGGGGCTAAGCTCAATCCAAACTAAAGAGGATTGTGTAGGCACTTGAGAGGATGATTCAAGATCTTTGCAAGGCAGAAAGAATGTATATGTTTTGCCTCTGGGCTAAGAAAAGAAGCTGCGGATTCATTTGACGTTTTGGACTCTCACCTACAAATTATGCAGGATAACAAAGGGAGGTTTGTTCAAAACAATAGGCCTCTATTAAAAGTCAAGTCTTAGTAGGCAATGGTTAGTGAGGAGGGTAAAAGCAAAGAAGAGGAACTAGTGATGAGGCTTCAAACAGCAAAGGAGAAGATCGATGTATTGTACAGGTGATCTTTGAACACTTCGGACTTTTGCAAATCCAATTTCCAATATATAAATTTTTTGATTTTTACAATGAAGTTTGACTCGGAGAACAAATAGCAATGCTCCTACAAGGAAAAGAGGGATGAAGCTTCAGGAGTGGGAAGCCCTTTTTAATCAAAAGCTAAGTCTTTGTATGCTAATTTATGTACAAGTTTGAATGTCACTTAGAAAGACAAGATGATATCTTCAAAAGGCCCTTGCCTATCTACTGATATTTCATTTATGTATATGCTAGATTCAGCTTACCGAGAATTAACATAAATACTTCGAGAGAAAAAAATGCTTAGGGAATTGAATGCAATATCCCTTCCCTGTCTTGATGCATGGATTAGAAACTCAATCAGAAGTTAGAACTGGCGCTACCAATGAAGATACATGTTGCATTAAACAAATTGTACCAAAATTGGCATAATCTTTATTTACCTTAACTCCCATTTATTCATGACAATCTCTTTTTCTAGGTGCTATTTATCTCATTTTTTTTCCTGGCAGTCTAAATTTGGTCTTCTTGTTCATCACCCTCTCAATTAACACTTTGTGTGTCAAGGTACATGGGCTCAATTTTATCCTTTGCTCCCTCTTGCTTGAAATCAATATGTACGTTGATGTTCACCACCTCTGCGTAGTGAAAGACCCATCACTGCAGACTTTCAAGGAGAACTTCTAGTGCAAAATATACTTTCCTACAAATCTCTAAGTTCTCTTTTGGCAAAAGATTTCTTCTCTTCACCCCACCCCGTTCTTATGCTGTTCCTCCTCTCTTGAGAAACATAACTTTTTCATTGTATACTAAACATGGAAAGATTCATCTAACATGGAAGAAATACTATTTTGGGTCCCAAGTATTGTCGAGGCAATTACCCCAGTCATTGAAGTCATTGTACATCTGCAAAGTTGCATTCTATTCTCTTTGCTAGCCAAGTGTCCCTACTTTCCAGGGGACATTTCCATAGAGCATGTTATAAACATGAAACTTATTCCATGAATCATGTTAACATAATTTCAGTCTAAACAAATCCATCGATGTCTATATGACATCTAAAGTAATCCGACTCTCCCTCTTTTACCTTCCACAAAATTTGACAGTTATTTGCATTCTCAGGCTGCAACAGAATTTCCATACATGTTTTCAGGGGGAAGCAGAGAACAAGGATCGTTTTTCTTTCATCAGATAGATTAATATTCTCTTTCCATCCATCCAATGTTACTATCCAACAATTAACATCCTCGGTGCCTACAAAACAAATTGTAATCTATAATCCTCAATTTCAGCTCTGACAAAACAGAGCAAGCACCCCTCAAAACCTTGTAAAATTCAATGAAACCACTGACGAATGGAATCAGTATAAACTTTGTTAAGAGAAATAAAGAGGGTTACAGATAAGTAAGGATCCAAAGGCCAGAATCATGAGAAAAGTCAAGTAAAGAGGGCATGCATAAAAATGGGGGCAGAAACAAAATATTTCAAATTTTCAGTTTAGAGATCAATTCTATAAAAAATTTACAATAAGAGACTAGCGATCATGTCCCATTTGGTTGGTACATTTTCTGGCCAAGTTAAGCCAGGGAGTTGACTGGACTCGGGGCATGCTCATTTTATTATGAGATGTTTAGGCAAACAGTAATATCCGAAGTGTTTCCAGTTTCAAATTGGCAGAAAGATGTGCAAATAGCCACGAGCAAATTTCCCGCTGTAAGAGAGTAAATTTTACAATCAATTATCAAGAAAACCGTTCTTTCAAACCGAGCATATTCTGTTGCATCTTATGCAACAGTTTTTCCTTATTGTCTAACATAATTGAACAAATAAAGAACTGCTCCATAATTGAAGCAGAAAATCTTGAGCAAACATCATTTATACACTGGAGCAAACATCATTTATACACTGGAGCCTGCAGACAACCACAAATACAGCATCCAAAATGCACAACATAATATGTATCTCTTTTCATATTTGCTTAGTACAAAATTATTGAAGAATGTGATTTTCTGTACATAGAAAACTCACAAAAATAGCCAGTTGTGAAATTTCTTCATAGACAAGGTGTTTAGTCTTTGATAATCCAGAAGTATTTGAGTTCTTTGCTTTTTATGCAGAGGTTCCAATTTGAGACACTTTAAAGAGATTCAAATTTGCCATCAGAAAAGACCCAGATGTTCTTCTAGCCACTTGTATAGAACAAGATCCAGTGAAATCTGTCTTCCACTTCTTTACATGGTTCAGCGTGTCAGAACCAAGATGTCTGTGGATTTGTATGACATCAATAACTCTCAGCTTGTTTCAGCTTTTGAAGTTAACTAATATTAACTCCTCTCTATTAATAATCCAATTTGTGAATGCAGGAACTTTGGCTCCATGATTATCAAGAACACGCCACCAAGCATAAAGGCAGATGCTTGCTATAGTTGTTGAGATTCACAAGTGTTAGCAAGAGAATCAAACCAAACCAATACCAACTCAAATTCGGCAATGAAGAAGAGATAAACTGCACTAGAGCAGCCAAGAGAGGCGCAGACCTATAGAGACAAATAAGCCCTATCAAAAGTGTGCTAGAGAGAGAAATAACACAAGCACAAGATATATCAAACCAAGAACAAGAGAGCAAAATGCTTTATGGTGCCCTTTGACTAAATCACATGTATAAGAAGGAATGGAAGATCTCAATGTGTGAAAAATACAAATAGGGGTTGTGTATCTATACACAACTCAATAGGTAGGGTGCTTTCTCCAAGGAGGGGTGTTATGGGCCTACATTGAGTTGAGTACTTAGGCTTTAACCAAAAATAGAAATATAATTTAAAAATACAAATAATGTTGGCTGTAGCCAAATGTGAAGATTACACCCTTAATTTCAACTATAATGAGTATGAAGATAGCACAACTCTGAAGAAAAGCAATGTCCTCTTGCAAACAAATTGGCCTCCAATCCAAGGTTTATCACAACTCCGGAGAAACAAGACTTTGAAAGGCAGTAGATGGGGCTTAAACAATTACCTATCAAAGAGATATAGCTGAAAATGGGTCGCTCGGTCTTATAAATGCATTCCTGATTTGCAATGTCAGAAACCAAAGATTCTTCAACTTCATCCAGATCGGATTGCCCATTTCTATAGAGAAACTCATCATCCTCCTTCCCAAGATTCCTTTGCAAAAAAATCCTGTTCCTGTCCACCACTGCAAGGAGAATAGTTTTGTTGAAAGCGGCCGAAATATCATGCTGCCAAGCATAAAGGCATATGCGCATTATAATGACCATGAAATAAAGCGCAAATCTGAAGAAAAACAAAGACCTCCGACACCTTTTGAGTTTTATCACAAATCAGGAGAAAGAGGGCTTTCAAAGGACAGTATACGGGGCCTCAGGCATTTTACCTATCAAACAGAAATAGCTGAAAATGCAGTTGAAATCAGCTCATTTGACAGAAGGAATCCTTCTGGGTCACTCAGCCTTATAAATGCAACCTGATTTGCACCATTAACGAGAGATTCTTCGACTTCATTCAGATCAGATTGCCCATCTCTATACAACAGCTCATCATCCGCCTCTGCAATATTCCTCTGCGAAAAGTTCCGAGGCAAAATTTCTTCCTGTCCACTACCACTGCAAAGATAATCAAATATTTCAGCCGAAACAGGCCTTCTCTCCTCATCCAAAACGATCAAATGCCCACTCCCTACAAATGGCTTCAATCCTCTGCACAAAGCCATACAGAGAGACTGCCCGAACACCCTCGAAAACATCTGAATGTCCAGACCTCTGGAAAGCCTCAGAGACAACATAATTGTGTCCATTGCCACGTCCCTGCTATCCCAGGCCACACCCACATCTCCTTTCTGCAATTTCCCCAAAGCCTCCAACTCCTCCACAAATGCAGCATACTCCGACATCCTGCGAGGCCTGGAAAACCTCAAGCCTCCCACATAGCTAGTAGCTCCTAGCCCAAAACCATAATAAGGCAAATTCTGCCAGTAGACCAGATTATGCCTACACTCAAATCCTTCCTTTGCATAATTGCTGATCTCATAGTGCCCATACCCCGCCTCCCAAAGCGATTGCGAGGCCATCTTATAAAACTCTGCAGAATTTTCCTCATTAGGCAATGGGTATACCCCAGGCTTGTACCAGAGCCCAAACTTGGTCCCATCCTCCACCTGCAAATCATAAATGGACACATGGGCAGGCCCTGACTTAATAGCCTGTTGCAGGGATTGCTCCCAGTTCTCTACTGTCTGGTGCGGAAGGGAGCTTATGAGGTCCAAGCTCCAGTTCTGGAGCCCACTGGAGTGCACGATTTCAATGGCCTCATACACCTCAGCAACCCCATGTGCCCTCCCACATGACCTCAGGAGATTCTCCTGAAAGGCCTGGACTCCGAGGGAGACCCTGTTGATGCCCAAATCCATGAATTCCCTCAAGGTTTCAGCATTAAATGTTCCTGGGTCCATTTCCATGGAAATTTCTGATGTGGGTTTCAATCCAAAATGTTTTTTTAGACATTCAAGTATGTTAGACAACAAGGATGCAGGGATTAGAGATGGCGTACCTCCTCCAAAAAACACTGTCTCCAATGGGGCCCTAGGGATTGATGCGGTACCCATCGCTGTAATCTCTTCGCAGAGTAGCTTTGTGTAGTTTTCCATTCGTGGGTCATGCTGATAGCCTCGTGGGTCCTTTGGGAAGTCCCCTGTGCCCAGTGCTACTATTGTGAAATCACAATAAAAACATCTCTTTCTGCAGAATGGGAGATGTATGTAAGCAGATGTAGGAGGTGGGGCTGAGGTTTCTGCATTGTATCCAAATGAAGAGGTGGGTTTATTGGTAGTTGATGGTGGTGCTGGTCTGGTGTGCAGAGGCAGAGATCGGTCAACTGACTGGAGATATGAGGTCAGGTATTGATTGAATTTTGCAGGTGGGGAGTTTATCAAAGGCCTGAGAATGCCAAGTCTATGCGTTATGGGATTAAGAAACAGAGCAGATGGAACAGCATAGGCCAAGGTCATGGCGGCAGCCATTTGAGGACCGGGGATTTTGCGAACGTATGAGCGTTATATAAAAATTCATACCGAGTGTTCCGACATAGTAGGCTTAGGAGCGCTTTCGGAATATTATAAAATTATAATAATAACTATTTTTTTTAATTTGTGGATACATTATGATAATGGACTATCAACCTTATCAAGCTGTAGTCTAAACCAATGATTTTTTTTTAACCTTTTTCTTATATTTTGCTACAAATTGTTAAATTCATAGATTTGAGTTTTATATAATAAAGCAATATTCTAAATCAATGATTTTATTTATTTTTTTACTATTACCTTTTTCTTATATTTTGCTACAAATTGTTAAATTCATAGATTTGAGTGATTATTTTTGTATAATATGAATGTTCTATGGATTTTTCATATACTTAATTTATGCATTCATAAATGAATTTTAAACAACAAAAAATAGTGATTTAATCCAAATTTATTAGCGAAAATCTCCAAAAAGGAAAAATATTACCCCAAACCTTCTTTGAAATAACATGGGAGTAACCACTCCCACTATATTTTTTAAATTGGTAACATCTATCATAATTGAGTGGTAGGATAGTGATTATTAGTTATTATTTTTTAATGTATAGTGACTCATCACTATTATTTAAGGAAAACCACACTACTTAAGATGACTCATTGGTGGTTTGTAAGGAAGTGAGTTTCACACCTGCCAAATGTTTATGGGTCTTGAGTTGTTAACATGTTTCCTTGTGTTCAAAGAAGACAAGCTCTTAGCCAATTAGAAGCAATTTTAGGTCTTACTCCAAGACCAATAGTGTAACACCCTCTAGTGGGTGCGAGTACTATGGGAGATTTATGGTTGTCTGTGATGGCAAATGTTATTGTTGTGTATGGATCATTGCTAGCCAATACTTACAAGTATCATCCTCCATGAACAAAGGTTGAGTTTTCCCTTGATAGCTAATTATTGATAAATTACTCATTGATATGTGTTTGGTTCCCTTCTAGTAATTATTAAGCTTCGTATCATGTACTAACTACCATTTCACTGAACTTTGAGTGTTTTAAATCATTAGTTGGACTCCTCTTTCAAGATGATCCTTGGTTGGATATTTACTTGTAGTAGGATATATATATATATATATATATATATATATATTATGATGTGTTGATGTCTTAGTCTGGTTAATATGAGGTGGTGTCCCTAACTCACCATTGTCCTTGTGCTTGCTTCTACTAAGGATTGAATATGATGGACCTAGACACCTATGTGATTCCCTGTCTTGTGATGAGTATTGATATTTCTTAATGATAGCATTTAAATGTTTCTTAATAATGGTCATTGGTAATTATTGAAGGATGGTTAACATGATTAGTCCTTGATAGTATGGTTAAAACTATATTGAGTTGTTGATGTGTTGATGTTATGGATATCAATAATGATTATTGCATGGAGCATTGGTACTCTTAATGATGACTATGTAGTAATGATGACCCTTGATGAGGATATCAAGGATTTAATATGGTATGTCATATTATGATGTGATTCATCCTCATATGATGCGCACATATGTAGATGCTCTATTAGAAAGATATTTCATGTTATATGAATCATGATTTATGTGTAATGCCTTGTTATGATGTGGGTTATGTGGATGCCATGTTAGAGAGGTATTCCATTGTGACTTATGTGTAGATTCCTTGTCATGATGTGGGTTATATAGAAGCCATGTCAAAGAGATATTTCATTATGATTATGTGTAAATGCCTTGTTATGATGTGGGTTATGTGGACGCCATGTTAGAGAGATATTTCATTATGATTAGGTGTAGATGCCTTGTTATGATGTGGGTTATGTGGATGCCATGTTAGAGAGATAGTTCATGCTATATGAATTATGATTTATGTGGATGCTTTAATGTTAGAGAGATATTTCATTATGATTATGTGTAGATGCATTGTCATGATGTGGATTATGTGGATGTCATGTTAGAGAGATATCCCATTGTTATATGAATTATGATTTATGCGGATGCCTTGTTAGAGAGATGATGATGATGATGTTGTGTGTATACATTTGTATTTTGGATGGAATAATATGTTACAGGTTGAGGCCTTGGTGGACAAAGGGGAAAATGAACTCAAGTGATCTAGATTGGATAATCGTACAATTTGCCATCTATCTTAGTGCTTTCTAGATGGAAAACCTAGAGGAAATGGCTTGTAAGGCCATTTTAGTGGCAGGTCTCGGTTTGGAAAAATAGGGTCTGAAACCTTTTGAAGCCATTTTGAGGCATTAAACAGGATTTTTGGGGGTTATAGTGTCTAATACCTATGCTCACACCCTTGATGGTGTTCTACACTCTGAGACCTTTCCAACAGTGCAGAAATTGCCTCAATCGGAGCTTGTATGTGAAAGTTATGCCTCCCGCAAGCTGACCTACCTTATTGACCACCATGGTACAAGTGGATGCCACATCAATCTCTGTTACTCACACATATGGGGATAGCCACATGTGGACTTTTAGGAAGATTCTAGAAGCTCCAAACATGATCACTAATTGGGAGTTGAGGAAGTCAAAACCCTAACCCTAGACAAATATCAGGCTATGTTAAATATCAGGCCACTAGGAGGAGAAAGGGTTCCATTCTTTAGCATTGTATTTGTTTTGTAGTTGAGTAGAGCATCTATGAGTGGTATTTTAAGAGCATAACAAAGGAGGAGAGATTATGTAGCAACCATACCAGCCATAGTGTCAAAGGCAACTCCACAATGAGTGCCTCTTTCTTTGTATTTGCATTTGAAGAAAAGAGAACAAAGCATAGGCCTCACTTTCTAGTTGAGTTTTCTCCCATATTGGGTTTCCCGGGATATATTTGTGTTTATTTGTGTGGATGGTGTGTTTTTTTTCTCATTTCTTTCATTTTCATATTTCATTTATTTTCATAATTTCAAGCAATAAGCTAGTAATCAGTGATATGGGATCTAAAAAAGCAATTTGCATTAACTAAGATTTCGGAATATTATAAGATCTATTGTGATGAGTTATCCTAGTGGAATATGAATGTGTTGGGTCATTTCACACTTGCACATGTCCTTCTTAGCGTTGGGGGGTTAAGACCCAAGGTTCATCTAGAGTTGACCAACAAAAACCCCAAAGCGTCGGCATTTTGATCTTCAGCCAAGGCCGAAGAAGGTCTCACCCGAGATGCAATGAGGATCATAGAGACCATCTGGTCTTGTGTCAGGGATGAAGGAATAAACACACGCAGATCCATCTGGGTTGAAATTCATACATTCCATAGTTAACAACTTACTATTATCATTATGCTAAAACAATACACACACATCCAAATAACACATGATAGATCATAATCACTGCAGCTTTATTATATTCCTCATTCCATCAACACACGCATACATTAGGCAAATCATATGTGAAAACAACATAGTCTTGTATCCCTCAAATAATTCCCAGAATTACAATACATCACACCATGCACATCCTTTCAGACCTTAGACATATGACAGACTCAGACTTACAATTAAAAGCATTACAACATTACAATATTACAAAGACTCAAAGCGAGCTCATCAACAACGAACAACCATAATGACTTAGTGAATCAACTCCACAATATCAACAACCTCTCCTTTGTCATCATTGCTTCCTTTTATATCCTTCTCAACTCTAGAGCTCTATCTCTGTGAATTCTTATCCACTTTCTCTACTGACTAATAGTCTTGCACGCTTCTTCCACCTACCTACATTTCACATATCCTTTCTAGAATCGAGGCAATCTCAACTGCCTCACCAACTCATCTTTTGTTTGCTCCATGTTCCCTCGTGTTGTTGGCAATAATCATTCGGGGAGATTTCTCGATGATTCCTTTCTTGATTTTGGCATGTTTCTTCTTGATTGTTGGTGTGCATCCCAAAACTTGGACCGGCACGCATTTGGTGTACCTTGGACTTGGCGCGTGTTGAAATAATGTAACTGCGAAGAGCATTCTTATTATTATTTTATTCATTGGATTAAATCCCCATTGTGGATTAATCATGTCATTATTATTATTATTATTATTGGATTAATCCCCATTGTGGATTAATCATGTCGGTAATTGTATAAGGACCAAATCCCCTT
>ML777952.1:0-10537 GCA_009831015.1 Picea engelmannii
TGTCGGCTCAAGAAGATAATTTATATTAGGCTATTAGCCTCCAAGAGAAGAAGTCGGCCAGAAATAATAATAATATATTGAACAGACACATACCCAGAAGGAGAAGTCGGCCCCAACAAAACTGGCAGGATTACTATAAATACGCACCAGTTCTCATTTGCAGCATCTCAGAATTGCAGTTCTGCAGTTTGGTGCACACTGCAGTTGCAGTCTTGTGCGCAGGTTTGGTGGAAGAGTTGGTGCAGCTGTAGCAGCAGCAAGATCTCAGTATTGGCTTGAATATCTCTTGGCTAGGGTTTGGGACTATCTGATCAGCTTTTGTGATGCGCTATCCTTGGGGATTGATGCGCTACTCTTTGTTTGGCTATCTAGCCTAGGGTTTGCTTCCGGAAGAATTCTCAGGTCAAGGTTAAGGTGCTCGGAGGGAGGCTTCGGCCTATGGTTGGGTGACGAAGGTATCCTCAATGGTAAAACGAGCACACCATCTTCTATATTCTAACACTTCCTTCATCAGGGACGAAATATTAGGGTTTGATAGTATTCAGGAGGGCGCAACTCTCCACTTGGGGATTCAACACTCGGAGGAGCATCTCTTGGTATTTCGGTCCGAGACTTCAGGAGGGGACTCTACTCACCCTGATCTACAGTTTGGCATCTTCATCGAAGTTTTTGGAGGCCTTGAGCAGCAGGGCCGAATTGTCGAGGGTATCCAGTCTTCCAGCAGAGCATGACCTTTCCAGTTGGGGGTTTGCTACTTGTTGCCGTCCTAATACACACCTGAGTTATCGTGGAAGAAACCTTCAATCCACTTGGTGTGTCCTTGGGGGCAAGTCTCGAGTCAAGGTGTTGTCACTTGATCCTCGACTCCTCCGTCTAGGCCAACTCCTAGCGAAGCCAAGGGGGGTAGTCCCTATAAAAATAAAACTAAGGCTTTCTAAACTAAGAAAGAAAGAAAACTTTATTCTAGGAGTTTATTGCTTGAAATAAAACTTTTAATGACAAGATAAATTTAGCACCACATGATATTTAACCAAAAAGGATATTGCCTGCATTATCAACCATGAGCTTTATGAATTATCAAATAAAGACAAACATTTGCACTTACTAAACAATATAGAGATAAATTTTAAAGACCAGTGCCAAACATAAAGCAGTAAAGTGTGATGTGATGAAAATGCCGCGTTAATTTTATCTTGAGTGTTTTAGTTAAGGGATTTGGTGTTATTAAAAGAGTTTTGAAACCGTGAAGTGGGGATTAAAGTCGGGGTCCCCACTCTTTGTGTGAAAAGGTGAATGTGGCCTCTTCGTTCGTTATTCGCCAATCTTATAGACTTACCGACCGGGTGTGCCCTAGGTCCAACAAGGAGAAAACCTAGATCTCAAAGTTTCCCCCTGACTTAACACACTCCACCCAGGGTAGAGGTCTTAGATGAATAACACAACTTAGAGATTGTCCTAACTAAACTAGCATGCAATATTCGAATCTTTTCTGGGTCACCGAAGCACTTAAAGCATGACAACGGGCTTGCATACTCAGATTTGAATAGCTGGGGTTTATTCCAATATATTTGCAAAATTGAAACTAAAGGTAAGCAAACCTAGAACTTGCAAAATATTTTTAAGACTTTGATTTAAATGATGTGAGTTAGTTTTAATCTTGTTTATGCATGAGAAACTAAAAGAACTCAACGAAATGGGAAACAACCCTGAAAAAGCAAGAAAACACAAAAAACACTAGTTTCCCCTCCAGGGGCAGGGGAAAGAACTAAAGGTGAGATTTGTGGCTCACTAACTTTATTACAAGATGAGATTACTTTTCTTTTGGAACACTGGACCTTTATATGGAGAGATCAAAGTGCTTTACAAAACTTTTATGATGGAAAAAATCAAATATGAGGCTCTCGAGAGCACCAGGAGGGGTCCTGGAAGGGGCTAAACTTCAAAAGTTCAACAGCATTTCCTTTTGTACCTGTCAGATCTGCACTAAAACAAAAAGGTATTAAATGCAAAAGGCGACCAAAAACACTTTAAGAGTGTCTTTGATCAACCCCTAAAAATATGTGAAAAAATTCTAAGTTAAACTACACTAAGGACAAAAATTAACTAAGGAGTGATAGCTAAATAGCTAACCTCCTTAGGATCTTATTGACTGATATAGAATCAGCAGAGAACAACAACCTATCTTGCAGATTTATACTTTAGAAAACACAGTAAACTTTTGCCTATCACAAGCCTAAAAAATTTGCTAGAAATTGAAGGCTAGTAAGCAGCAAAACTAAGCTAGATCTTGGCAAATAGATATATTCTTTCAACAAAACTCAGATCTAGTTTTAAAGGCTGCATGCAACTGATATAAAACAGATTTCAACTTTTAAAGACAAATCAAAACCTTGCATGCAACAAAAAATCAAAGGACAAGAAGCTTTTCCTTTTGAAATTTTGAGAGAGGAAAGGGAAAGAGAAATTATAAACCCGGAATTTGGGCGATGGAGTTAGAATGTTGCTTGAAGAGGGGAATCCTTCCTTTCTTTGCACTTGAAGACGTTAGGGGTTCAAGCAAAAACCCTCTATTCCTCCAAGATAAAGAACCTGTAAACTTGACAAAACCCTTGCAAGCGAAATGTTAAAATATCCAACATATAACCTAAGAAAACATGTAATTAAAGCAATAATGACATGCACTCAAAGAATGATTTGCAACAAAACAAGAATTAGCAATACAACCTAGTTTCACTAATACCTCATTCCAAAAGATAAATAACAATGCTAGCAAGAGATCTTTACCATACATTAAGAACCATAGTAGGAGTAGATCCTCCACACATACACAAGACAACACAATGATGCTCCAAAGTCTTTTATTCCAATGCTTAAGAAAGTATTACAACAACTCTTCACCCAAGACTTCACTAACAAATGAGAGAGGTCGACCTCTCTTATATAGAAATGGAGGTAAGACTTCCTAGGCAAATGCATGCGCTAGGGTTAGGGTTTTAGTGTAGGTAATGCGTGGGTAAAGGAGGAGTGGCACACTTAGATTAGAAGGAGATGTGTGGGAGTGAAGGGTATTTAGTGTGTAGTTAAGTGGGAGCATAGGTAGATGAAGGGGAGTGATCTAGGAGTGAGTGGGAGTGGTGAGTGAGTGAACTGAAAGAGAATAGGCGTGAGGTGAGTTAAGTGGGACGTGGGCCATGAGAGACATGAGCTAGGGTTTAGGTAATGCCACTTAGGATGGGAGTTGAGTTGGAGACTCCTCCCTAACTCCAAGTCATCTAGATAGGTCGGCCTTCTCATTATTTAACTCACTTTTAGCCTTGAGTTTATAAAAACACACAAAAAACTTGTTTAAAACACGTTTTCCAGTTTTCCTAAAATTTAGGAAACTCAATTAATTACTTATTTTCCGTATTTTTCGAGTAAAATTGACTTTTTTAGTGATAATAATCACTTTTTAGTCTCGAAAGATGGGAAATTGGGGTTTACATCATACTCCGGACTAGAAAACGACTGTAAACATGGCATCTGACAAAGTTTGATGCCATATTTTTTACATTTATTGACTCTGAATTAAAAAATTCCATATTTTTAGGAATTTAATTAATTCACTAAAACTTAAAAAAAAACCTATCAAACCTAGCCGCAATTTCCAAATGACTCAGACACTATGTTCTAGTATGAGCTTATATACATTCTGACACTAAACATTGGATTTTTCATGCCAAGACCTACTTGTCAACACATACTTCGGCTTTGGAGCAAGTCTTTTTCTGAGTGAAAAAACTTAGAAATTATTTAATTGCTCACTAAGGCAAGCAAAAGCTCACTAAGGCAGGCAGAAAAAATAATTAACAAGTAAAAAAAACACTCCGGAGTATGTGCCCACTCCCGGATCAAGGGTGGCCAATAGCCTTTTACAATATCTCATACTTAGGACATTTATTACAATAGTGGAAATGCGGAAAAAGGGGGCCCTTTTAAGGCCTGCTGAATCACTGAAATCTGCATATATGAGCATTTCCTACTCATTCTCTGGCGGCTCTTCAGGAAATCCAACTTGTGCAAACTGGTGGATAACAGTACTCATACGACCCAGATCTCATCTTGTTATTCATGTATTGTATCCAGGTGGCCTTTGGAGGCTTGTGGATTCTGTTCTTCATCTGATTGAAGATTATCTTCATTTTGTTATGATCTATTAGCTATATTGTATCAGATCTGCAGATTCATTGTATCAGGGTCTTCTTCTTTATGAATAATATCAGATCTGAGATATTTGAGTTATCACTTGTGTTATTCATCATGCATTGGGTTGAGGTATGTCCATTGCTATATTTATGATTTATTATTGCTACAAACACATATAAAAATCATCAATATAACCCTAGCGCAACCTAAAGGATCATAATAAGCAAAGTGTTGACGAAATGCCACAACCAAAAACAGTTTAAAAATACATGCAAACTGATGTTCCTGGCATCTTGGCTTGGGAACATTACAGATTAGTAGAAGACTTTAAAAACTCCACCATTAATCTCCATGCACCAAAATAAAACCAAGTAGGAAAATCTTCAATACTTGACAACATTCATCCACAAAGAAAGAACCCTTAACACCATAAATGCTCCAAGAAAGATATATAGATTAATATTCAAAAGAGAGAGCTCCAAATCGTCCAACCATAAGTTTAAATGAAGAGGTGCATCTGTTTATATAGATGGTGCTAAACCTCATTTACAATAAATTAATAATATCTCATGTAATTCCTTAAATCTAGCTCAAGAAAATCAAAGCCAAAACTAAGCAACCTAAAACACAATAAAATAAAAGTGGGCAAGCCACATGTACAATGAAATAACCCCAAAAGTGAGGGTTTCTCCTCCAAGAAAGAGTAAATGTTGTCCCAAGCTGACATGCTGGCCTCCAAAGGAACCCTTGACATGTGTAGATGGTCAACGTCCTCTTCAAAGATGCAGATTGGTCCTCCAAATGGTGACGTAAACCCTCCAAAGGGAGCGGCTCCTCCAAAACAGCTCCATAAATTGGCAAAATAATGCTCTAATACCTTCAAGTAATGTCTCGAATGAATGTCCATGGTCATACCTTGGGTCAAGGGGCCTCCATGAAGCATGGGAGTTCAAAAATAAGTGATAAAACCCTCCACATCCATATTGACGTCAAAGTAGAAGTCATTGGCCCTTAAGTTGAGCTCATTGGAATTCATGTAAGCCATGTCCATGTTGCAAAAACGTTTAATTGAATGTCATATCACCCAAAATCACTTAAGAGATACCTCCAAGTCATCATGAGCTAAGATTTTTACCCCATGGTTGCCATAATTAATGCAAGTGCAGGTTGGCCCTTCAAAAAGATGAAGTCAGCTCATAAAGTGACCAATAAACAGAGCACTCAAAAATATTCCATGTGGCATGAGTAGATGACGTCCGTGTGTGCATAAATAGGACCAAAAATGCCTCGGAAGGTGTGACCAATGCCTCGGGATATGTGGCCTGCCTCAAAAAACATGAAGATGTCCAATAAACCAGAATGAACCTGCCTTCTCATTAAACTCTCCTGCTCATCCGGATGCATGTGAACACCCCTGTTGAGAGGAGGGGTAACAGCTGTTTCCTACTTGGGGACACGTACTCTTCTCGAGAGTGCGTGAGGACCTCAGAATCTCGCCATTGTACATGTCAGCTCCACATCAAACACCAAAAAGAACTACTGCTCAAGAGAGCTTATTCTGCTAAGCTTCTGTCCAAGTGGACTTATTTTCCTACCCTACTGCAGAAAGTGCCAAGTGCTGCTACTAAGTGAAGTCAGACAGCCAGTGCATCCACTTCAGCACCTCATCAATCCAATGGCTTCTTCCTCTGTGCCAAATCATCATGTCAAACAGGAAAATGTCAAAATCCAAATGTTTGCAGGCTGGTCTCTATACTGTTGGATTGACCATGAACTTGGACCTCTGCAAATCAAAGAAATCTTCCAAAGTCTGCATACAGGGGCCACCACAAGACCTGTTTATGTAGGCTTGGATAGGGCTGTTGTAGGCCATGTTTATCAAATTCTGAACAGGGCTACTGCAATCATCCTCAAAAAACTCCAGAAATCCTCCTATGCTGTTGTACAAGGGTACCAAGTGTTGCTCAAGATGCCTTGTTGAGAGATGAGATAGAAGAACTCCGAAGTGTTATGCTCAAACTATAGGCAAGCTTTGCCAACGTTCAAACTCAAATCAGGAACGAAGAGAAACCTCCACAACCGAATACAGAAATGCCAAGGAAGACATTCCAAGAAGTTGCAATCATCCATAGCATCTCCTTTTAAGAATGCTTCGAGGACAAAGAATCCTTGAAGGGGAGGACATGCAATATACATATATTACATCATATTAATGAATATGAATCAGCTAATATGAAAAGGCATGTTCCTTCAATTATCTCCCAATGTATATTTATACATAAAATGACCAATTGTAAACAATCATCATATCATACTTATATAAAAATATATTTTCTTCAACAGGTTCCTCTGTTTGAAATCTGTGTGCATTATTAAGTGCAACACAATCTGGCCAAGGGTGCAGTATGGAGTTGGCTTTCATGCTGAGTGGTAGACCATGTGATGGAAATTTTCCCCTCCAGCTACAATTACCCACTTTCATAGTATCTTAGAGGGATGGAGTAAAGTCATTGTGTGCCCAAGAAGATGGTGGATTATGGAGGCATAAAGTGATCCTTCCCCCACAAAGGCAATGTTGATCATCAAATTCTGCTGAGCATGTGTGTGAGTTATGCTCCTTTATGGAAGCTTTGAGTTGACCATATTTTGTAATCTTGAAAGTGTGTTAAACCAAGCACAATTGTCTTAGCCATCACATACCCCTAGACTTGAGCAGGCTTTCATTTATTATTGAATGCTTTCTTTCTCATGGTTTATTTATGCTGCATTGTGTAGATACGGGTACAGGTAGGGGTTATTGCAATCCCTTTAGTATCATTTCATTGCTCTCTATACTACAAATTTCAAAATATACAAAAAACATAAGACCTTTAAACAACACTATGCCATCTATCTTCTCAAGGGAGGCGGTCATCGTATTCAACTTTCATCATTCAAAATTTCAGATGAGCCTTCTTTCAGATATGCATAGGAACTTATCACCAACAATCACAATATACAACCTACCTGAGTAAGAAGGTATCCCCAGAAAAATGAAGACTGTATCAACCCAACTGTTGTAGTACTCCAGTTGAATTCTGAAGACATAGGTAGGATAGCAATGCTCATATTCACCTGCAGAACAATGACATTGGGGATCATGTTAGACACCCACATTGATCCAGACAACTGAATAGAGCAAAGGAAAAAGTAAAAATGAGAGATTCCATTTAACTGGGACTATTTTATACTACATGTCAGCTGCCTTTTTCAGGTAGTTATTTTTTTATTGTAAAAAACAGAGCAAATAAATAAAAGAAAAGCGATTACAACCAAGAAATAGCTATTACAAGGTATAACAGACATTGTGTTAAGCATCCAAGCAAGAAAGAACACTCATGATTGCCTGGGTGCCAAAGAGAAACATGACAACAATTGAGGTACAATTACAAGAACTAATGTATCTAATAGGATCCATGAGTATCAAAAAATGATATAATTTGTTTTTTGAAAAATAATTCTTATATTTACAAAAAATATTCACATCAAGAGAAAACAAAAGCAGAAGGGTATATACAATTGTATTTTTTACCCTCCAAGTTGCACTAGGATGGACTTGCAGCTGAGCCGCCAAAGTTGAACAAGTGACTTGTTCAAATTCAGAGTTCAGAAGTCCAGCCGGCCACTATGGCCCCTTTTTTTACGCATTTCCATGCCCCCCGTGGGGAATTGTAATAAGATTAGCTAGCATGATGAAATTTGTAAAAGGCTTAGCTCCCTAAGACTTAATCATGAGTGCAAGTTACGCCAATTTGATTTACTTATCTTGGGCTTGGACAAGTACAAATTATGCGATAACAGTCACACTTCCGTGGATTGGGTTGGGCTTTTCCCAATCTACATATTGTGCGATAACAAGGCCTTTCTTTCTTGTTTTCCCTTTCTGGAAAAAACTCTACCAAAACTAATAAAATAAAGCTAGAAGTCCAAGAAAACTAAAGATGTTATAGGAATTTCCACAAATGACTAAAAAGTGGTTGGTGGAACTGAAACATTATAGATATGGTATATATGGTCAAGGAAGTACCTTTAGTATCTACAAAACAAAGTAAAAACAAGGATAAACATAAAAAAATGAAGCCTCATAATGGCAACCATGCAGACCTGAAAATTTAGAGCTGCATCAAGAATCCTGATCCACAACTGTCATTCACCTAAGATCTGGTAGAGAATATTTCATGCTGCATAATCATGGATGGGAGGGGCATATACTGTAGTCTGGCTTATAGCTGATAGTTGATAGAAATTCTATTGAAGATCTTATCAGGTAGAATCAGAAGCTGTCATTGTAAAGTTAAATTGCAATATTTCACCTATATCTTTGGCATCGACCTCCATTGCATATCAGTTATATTAAGATCCCTGTGTTGAGAATTTATGATAAGTACTTAGGGTTGATTAAACTTACCAGTATTGTGTGTAGGTAAGTTTGAATGTATCAATGCCTTGAAAAAGATTCCTTTGAAGTTTGGTGCTTCTAGAGTCTCACAGGATGAGTTTCTTAATAGTTATCATCCATCTTGGTTGCACTCTATTTTTTTTTTGGTGATCATATGCCTCTGATGCATAGCAATTGTTTATACCCCTTTATAGCTGATGTTATACTACAAGACTCAATTCAAGTTTCTAATAAAATTTATCGATAGCATAGTTCTAGTTTTGACTGCTACTGATTCTGACTGCCGTAGCTCCTTTGTAATAACTTTAATAAATGAATAACACAGTCCCCCAGGAAGCAGATTCAATCTAGTGTCAAGACTGAAGCACTTGCTCAGTTACCAAGTCACAGCACTTTCATAAAAAGAAAATATCCCTAATATAAATGAAAGAAATAGGCTATGAATCATTACTTTGATCAACACAAACGCTTGGCTGACTATAGTTACAATTCCTTTGAATATGGTCTAAGATAAGCTTCAACAGAAAACCTGAAAAGGGGAACTTTTCAAAGAGCCATGCAAACTGATATAAGCATTAACAAAACATTTTTCCAGTTTGTTTAACAGGGACTAGGGAAGAAAACATACACGATCCATGTTGCAGAGGAGAAAAGCAAAGAAACAAAGTCCCACTATCATCCAGCGTCTTGGAAGCTCCTGCCACCATGTAGTTCCCTTTTCTATATCCTCCTGTGAAACTGTATCTAATACTTTGTTGAAGTTCATAGAATCACTACCCAATTTCGATAATTTTATCTGATGTGTAGTTACATCCTTTGTAATATCTGCAGGAGAATCAAATTTTCCATCACTTATTTCAACACTTCTTGAATGCTGGGGCTTTAGATTACAGGAAACATCAAGCTTCCTTTTTCTAACCTTTGCCCAATCCACATTACTGGATTTGGAGGAGAGGAAACACTCAGGTTTTCCTGAAACCCTTGGTATAGACCATAAACCTCTGAAACATTTGCTAACCCTTTTGTCAGATCTCCCATGGTATGAATTCAGATTTATCACCTTGTTTCCCAAAGTATCCGTAAGATTATAAGAAGTAGCTAAAAAATCTATTGTTGTCCATTCTTTTGCTACTCTTCTCCAAGAACTTTTGCAGCATGAAGATGACCTGGATACCAGTATCCATTTATTATTTTGCTTGCGTTCCCCCCAGTGGATTTTAGCAATCTGCTCAATTTGATACCCTGTGATTATTTACAAATCACCTTGAGATGTTGACCTCATGAATTGAAGATATTGTAAATATAGTACAGAAGACTCTGAAACATGTACTGTTTGTCTAAAACACAATATCAATATTACTAAAATTGAAGAGATGACTTATATAAGCACGTATTATGCATTAGAAAAAATTTTATTACCGTGACCCTATTGATAAAATATCACTTTTCACTACTCGAAGAAGTGAGGAGGATGCATATAACTACACCACTCAAAATTACTCATTATGAGAGTCTTACTAAAATAGTAAAATACAAAAGAGAATTTTGTTTCACTGCAGCAAAAAGTGAAAGAACTTGCATGATAAAATATTAATTAATTGACAGTTAGTTAACTTTGGCAGGGAACATTGTAATATGAATTACTTTCTCACGGTAATACTTATATAACATTGCAATGTTGCTCTCTCCATTGCTACCACGTTTTCTCTCTCTGTATTTCTTTGCAAGGGTGTTCTTTACTGTATGTTTGAGGGTTCACCCTGAAATATCTCTGATCCGGCTGATCAAGATATTTGCTACGATCCTACTGCTCCTACGTACAGATCTGATACTCTGGGGGTTTCTGGATGCGTTTTAGGGTTTGATGTAGATGATCTTTGTTTATAGTGTTTGCATGTCAGTTATTATGGTTGC
>ML777952.1:90222-116468 GCA_009831015.1 Picea engelmannii
GTTTCAAGACCTGACTCAAGCTCCTTAGACCTTTCCTACAAACCGTGCGATAACAGTCCCTACCAATGATATTACTTGGTTAATTGGCAGTGGTGCCTCCAGGCACATGATCGGTTTTAGAGATCACCTAACACATTTTGTTGAGAAAGAGACACATCTACATGTTCTCCTTGGAGACGATGCCAGATATAATGTGAAAGGGGTTGGAACTTCTACCTTCCAACTAGATTCAGATATGCATCTTCAACTAAGAGAAGTACTATATGTACCTGGAATGAAGAGGAACCTTGTCTCCATTTCTTCCTTGGAAGACAAAGGCTACAAGGTTACCTTTTCAAAAGGAATAGTTCTTGCGTGGCACAAAGACTCACATATAAATTCTTCCAAGGTAATTGGTGTTCGAGAAAACAACTTGTACAAATTACCATCAGACCAGTCCAGGCCCTGTTACATGACACTATCAGCTTGAGTGAGCTATGCAATAGAAGACTTTCTCACATTCATTATAGAGCTCTCCCAGCTTTGGGGAAAATGGTAATAGGTCTTCTAGAGATACAGATTCAGCATAAAGGCGTTTGCAAAGGTTGTGCTCTTGGAAATAATGTTAAAGGGTCCTTCTTGAGTAGTGACAATAGATCCAAGGAAATCTTGGACTTGATACATTCAGATGTGTGTGGGCCAATGATTGTTGCATATTTGAATGGGTACTTGTACTATATACTCTTCATAGATGATCACTCTTGGAAAACTTGGATTTACTTCCTGAAGAACAAGGATGGAGTCCTTGCAAAATTTCAAGAATTCAAAGCTCAGGTTGAGAACCCGACCAGAAGAAAGATCAAGGTACTAAGATCAGATAATGGAGGAGAATACACCTCCAAAGATTTCAGCAATTTATGTATTGAAGTAGGGATCAAGAGGGAATTCACAGTTCCTTACAACCCTAAAACAAATGGGGCTGTAGAAAGGAAAAACAGAACTATCATCGAGGCAACCAAAGCAATGATACATGATCAGAGTCTACCTATGACTCTATGGGAATAAGCATGCATGACAACAATGTATGTTCAAAACATGAGTCCTCATCAGATCTTGAAAAACATTACTCCAGAAGAAGCCTTCACTAGAGTGAAGCCTGAGATTGGACACTTCAGGATATTTGGGTGCCCAGTATATTTTCATGTACTGAAAGAGAAGAGATCCAATCTAGACCCTTTAGGGATAAAGGGAACATTTGTAGGATACAGTGAATCCTCGAAGGCATATCGGATCTACATTCCTGGTCAGAGACAAATTGAGATAAGCAGAGATGTTACTTTTGAAGAAGAGATAGCCTTCCAAAGATCTAGAGAATCTCATATGGAAATTGATAGTGAGACAATGCCTTCTCCCCCTTCAGCAATTCAGAGGGAGACAAACATTATTCCAGTTGATCCAGTTGTTCCAGTTGTTCCATCCGATCCAATTGCTCCAATTGACATGCCCATAGATATTGCAGTAGGACATAAAAGGCATGCTTGGGCCCAAAAAACTCTACAGGAAGCAGAGGGACATACATCCCCTCAAGGGACAACCAGAGAGAGCAAGAGACCAAAGAGATTCTCAAGCTACCTCTCAGCCATGATCCACATCATTGACTATGAGCCTTCTCGTCATGGAGAAGCTTCAAGTGAATAGGTATGGAAAGATGCCATGACAGAAGAATACCAGTCTATATTGAAAAATGGTGTATGTGATATTGTTTCGAGACTAGAGGGAAAGTTTGTAGTGACTTCCAAATGGATTTATAAAATCAAGCATGTAGTTGATGGAAGCATCGAGAAATACAAAGCAATATTTTTAGCCGGAGGGTTCTCGCAAGTAGAGGGAGTTGACTATGATGAGGCATTTTCTCTAGTAGCCTGATACACTTCCATATGTTCTATCATTGCACTAGTTGCTTCCATGGGTTGGAAACTACATCAGATGGATGTATAGACAACCTTTCTCAATGGTGAAATTGAGGAAGAAGTTTATATTGAGCAGGCAGAAGGATTCGTTATACACAACGAAAAATCTCATGTGTGCAAGTTGAAGAAAGCCCTGTATGGGCTAAAACAAGCACCATGTGCTTGGTATGAGAAAATGCATGGATTCTTGATGAGTTTGGGTTTCAGAAAGAGTGTTGTTGATCCAAACCTATATTATCACATTGATGGAAATGAGTGCTTAATCTTGGTCCTATATGTGGATGAAATTTTCCTCACCGATTCAGAGAGACTCATTGTTGAATGCAAACAAGCATTGACTGCTAAATTTGAGATGAAGGATTTAGGCTTGATGCATTACTTCTTGGGACTAGAAGTATGGCAGAGGACAAATGAGATTTTCCCAAGTCAAGAAAAATACACTGTGGAGATATTGAAAACGTTCGGTATGACAGAATGCAAATCCATGCCTACACCAATGGTGATGGATTCAAAGAAGATGAGTGATGTTGATTCAAGAGAGATTGATCCACACTTGTACAGATAGTTGATTGGATCATTGATGTATCTGGTCAACACCATACCGGATATATGATATGCAATGAATGTGCTTATCCAGTTCATGAGCCAACCGAGACAGACTCATTGGATAGCAGCAAAACATGTATTGAGATACCTACGAGCCACAATTGGGTATGGACTGAGATATGCCTCCATTGTAGACTTGAGCTTGCAGGGATATGTCGATGCAGATTGGGCAGGGAGCACAGTGGACTGGAAGAGCACCTCCGATTGTTGCTTTACTTTAGGCTCTACCATGGTTTCCTGGTGCAGTAGGAAACATAGCTCTATGGAATTAAGTACAGCAGAGGCAGAGTACATAGCATTGAGTGTGGCAGTCTGTGAAGCAGTGTGGCTTCACAAACTTTTAACAGATTTATTCGATCATGAGATGGATCCCATTACTATTCATTTTGATAACTAGAGTTATGTGAAGATCTCTGGGAACCATGTGTTTCATGATATATCAAAACACATCGAGATAAAATATCACTATATCAGAGACATGGTGCAGAGGAAAACAATACACGTCCAGTACCTTCCTACCCATGAGCAGATTGCAGACATCTTCACCAAATTGCTTGCCAAGACGAAGTTTGAGTACTTCCGTGAGAGACTTGGCCTGGTGGAGAATGCATCCCTAACTGAGAGGGAGTGTTGATGATTACAGTTGCGTGAGACATCCTCCAGGACACAGACTGAGTGAATCGACCTGAGAGAGAGCCCATGAGTTGGGTGTGCCCATGAGATGGGTGTGTGGTTCCTCTTTGAGAAGGAGATGGAACGTTGTGCTCTTGAGTGGGGTGAGGAAGCCCATGAGCTGGGTGTGTGGTTCCTCTATGAGACAAAGATGGAATTTTGTGTGCCCCTATTTGGGGAAGCCCATGAGTTGGGTGTGTCATTCTCTCTGAGACAGAGATGAAATGATGTATTGGTATCCTCTGTGCAAAGAGTTGAGATGATGTGATACTCCAGAATATTCTCGAGTGAGATGCAGTGAGAAAGAGATCTGTTGAGTTGGGCGTGCATGTGGTTGAGCACGGGTGAACGTGATCCTAGTGGCTGAGCACCAGTGAGTGTGATTCTCCTGTGAGACGTAGTGAGATAGAGATGTGGGCATCCATGTGGCTTAGCATAGATGGATGTGCCCCTAGTGGTTGAGCACTAGTGGGTGTATGAGATCCATTTCTATATTGTACAAGAGTCAGACTTACATGTAAACCTATTTTTGATGTAAAGGGTACAGGTCGGCCCCACCATAAAGTGAAAGATAATTAATGTAAAAGATAATTAATATGGTAATTATTAATTATATTATGAGTTATTGAGGTCGGACCTTTTGTGCCAATAGACACTATTGTTGATAGTCTCAGTCTAATATAAATAAAGGTAAATTCCCCATTGAGGAATCATAACACAAATGTGAGTTTGGAAATTTCAGCAAGTACTTGTTCTTGAGAAAAGTGCGCACCTCTCTTGGGCGCTAGTCTTCTAGGGTTTTGTGAGCACCATTTTGTGTGCTAGGTTTATGGTGTGGGAGGTATTTCTATTAAATAATATAACAAAGGATTGGATGGATTTTCTTCCCTTGTTGAGAAGGGTTTCCCAAGATACTTCTTGTGTACTTGTGAATGGTGTTTTCTTCTTGTGATCTTCGTTGTTGCAACAAATTGTTAATGGTGAAATTGCAAATGTCTATGGTTCAAGTAAAATGATAAAATTGGAATGAACTTCATGCTTGAGCCTAGCTTATTGAAAAATCAACAAAATCCCATATTTTTGTGACAAAACATCAAAATCAACCCTCGAATAAAAAAGTGGTGCTACCAGTAGCACCTTTTTTTTCGTGGGTGGTTGAAATTCCAACATGTTTCCTTGACAACGTATACCATTGGGGAGAGGATTGAATAGGCTTCGAGTTTTAGGTCTGCAACCTTCCCTCTATTATGACCCCTGAACCAGCAATGGAGGCCCCTACTCAAGGAGGAGTTGTCCCTCCTTCCAAAACATAGTGGTTGGCGACAACAACCACTAGAAACAGAGACCTACCTACATCCCTGACTCCACAAGTTCACCCAACCCAATGGATACAGAACAGACAAAAGGAACTAAAGACACCCCGACAAGTTATGATGCACTCCCAGTTCATACCCCACCGACCCAAAAAGCTAACAAGAAAATCCTATCGTCTTGCATCCCGCATGTAGAGGAAATTCCGCAATATGAAATCTTTTCGCCCCTCTTGGGGGAGGACATCCAATACATGAAATACTATGCCCTCATATGTAAATTTATGGGCCTCTGGCCATCTGAGAAATCCCTCATGTGGTGGATCAAAATCACATGGAATCCCAAAGGAGAGGTCACCCTCAAACTAGGATCTAAAAGATTCTTTACATCCATCTTCAACCTGGAAGAAGACCAAGAAAGGGTCTTTCAAGGAGGAACTTATGTCTTCAACTATGCTAGCCTGTATATGTTGATCTAGAAAGAGAACTTCAGTCCAGAAAAGGAAGATTTCATTGCAGCCCTGATATGGATCATATTGTACTCTCTCCCGTAGGAGTACTAGTGCAAGAAAATCCTAGAGGGTATAGGGAACACTCTTTGATCCTTTGTCAAAATTACAGAAGCCACCCTTCAACGTATTTATACCTACTACACTTGGATCTATGTCTACCTCAATATCTCCAAAGCCCTTCGAGCCTCAATTTGCCTAAGATATTGATACATCGACTAGCTTCAGACCCTGGATTATGACCCCTGAACCAACAATGGAGGCCCCTGCTCAAGGAGGAGTCACCCCCTCCTTCCAAAACATAGTGGTTGGCGATAACAACCACTAGACATAGAGACCTACCCGCATCCATGACTCCACAAGTTTGCCCAGCCCAATGGATACATAACAGACAAAAGGAACTAAAGACACCCCGACAAGTTCGGATGCACTCCCAGTTCAGACCCCACCGACCCAGAAAGCTAACAAGAAAATCCTATCGTCTTGCATCCTGCATGTAGAGGAAATTCCGCAATATGAAATCTTTTCGCCCCTCTTGGGGGAGGAAATCCAATACATGAAATACTATGCCCTCATATGTAAATTTATGGGCCTCTAGCCATCTGAGAAATCCCTCATGTGGTGGATCAAAATCACATGGAATCCCAAAGGAGAGGTCACCCTCAAACTGGGATCTAAAGGATTCTTTACATCCATCTTCAACCTGGAAGACGACCGAGAAAGGGTATTTCAAGGAGGACCTTATGTCTTCAACTATGCTAGCCTATATATGTTGATATATAAAGAGAACTTCAGTCCAGAAAAGGAAGATTTCATTGCAGCCCCGATATGGATCATATTGTACTCTCTCCCGTAGGAGTACTAGTGCACGAAAATCCTAGAGGGTATAGGGAACACTCTCAAATCCTTTGTCAAAATTACAGAAGCCACCCTTCAATGTCGTTATACCTCCTATGCTTGGATCTATGTCTACCTCAATATCTCCAAAGCCCTTCCAACCTCAATTTGCCTCAGATATTGATACGTCGACTAGCTTCAGACCCTGGATTATGAGCACATTCCCTTCTGATGCCGAAATTTCCATTTCCACAGGCACTTTTTCCGGGAATTCCCCCTGAACAAGCCAACAGATCCCTTCAATCCCCTTCCATATAAAGACGAGGCATGATTTGAAAAGGTCCAAGCCAAGCGCAAAGCCCAAAAGAAAATTCCCTCCTAGCCCAATCCCAAAGGCGCCCGCATCAGTAACAGTTTCGACTCTCTAGTCAACCTCCCAGAGCATGAAGCACCCAGTCTAAACCCCTCAAATGAAACCCAACAAAGTGCCCAACCTGGGCATGCACATGATCTTACCNCCTGACCCCTAGACTCAAAACCAAGATGAAACTATGATCCCCTATGAACCCCTAAAGGTAGAGCAGGACGATCTGGAAGATATGGATATGGAGGAGTTAGATTTGCAAGCCATAGCAACAACTTACGAATGGAAAGAGGAAAATTTGATACCATATCAACAAATTAGACTATTGCAAAGTGTCGTGATCAAATCGAGGAAAAAAGAGAAAGGAACAGTGAAACAAAAAAGGTAATAACACTGGAACTGCTTCTCTAGGAATCAAAAACACTTCAAGCAAATAAATTATTATGGCTCCTAAAGATGACAAAAAAAAATAAAGGCCCTACAATAAGAAACTCTTGCAAGAATTGGGAGAACTCCTTTTAAATTCTGGAAGGATCAAGAGTATGGAAAAAAAATTCTCCTCCCACCCTCAACCTTCCCAATGAAATACATCTCTTGGAATGTAAGAGGCATTAACAGCCCAAGTAAGCAAAGATGCTTAAAGACGTTGATTTATGAGGAAAACCTTCAATAATGATGATACAAGAAACCAAATGCACTTCCACTAATATGGAAAAAATATCCATCAAATGTTGGAGAAGTTGTAATGTCATAGCTATAGATGCCGAAGGAGCATCGGGTGGCATGGACATCCTATGGAACCCTAGTTAAATCACCCTTTTCTCCTTCTTCACCACCCTCCACTCCATATCTTCCAAATTCCAACCAATATGATCTGACCATTCATGTTACATCACCAACGTCTATGACCCTCAAATCCCACAGGAGAAAATATCCTTTCTACAGTGCCTTTCCCTTCTCATGCCCCTTATTGATATGAAGCCTTGGATCATACGGGTAGACTTCAACATTATAACCTCTCTTCCAGAGAAAAGTGGAGGCTTAAACCGCCTGGATCAAGACTCTGAAATTTTAAAGACACCATCAATAAATTTTGCTTGGTTGACTCAGAAACCTCTAATGGAACCTTCACCTGGAGAAACCACTCAGCTGGCCAGCATTACATAGCCTCCCGTTTGGATCTTTTCCTCCACTCAGAATACCTTCTCTTCATATATAAGCCACCATTCTCCCCTATCATGGTTCAGACTACTGGCCCATCACCCTCCTTGTCGACATCCCAACTACCCCCAAGAACCAACCCTTCCACTTTGAATCCTTCTAGTTGAAGGACAACTCCTTCCACTCCAAATTTCCCTCCTGGTGGAAGGTAGCCACGGTAAAATCGGGCTCCCCGATGTACAGACTTCAACAACAACTGAATAACCTAAAACAAAAAATCAAGGAATGGAATAAATCAGAATTTGGAAACATAATTCAATCCAAAAAACAAATTCAAGAAAGAATGAAACAAAACCAACATCAGATGATCACTTCAGGGTGCTCTCAAAATCTAGTAGAGGAATAAATCTCTCTCACGGCCCAAATAGAAACCAAAGAAAATCAGGAGGAAATCCTATGGAGATAGAATTCAAGAATCCAGTGGCTCCAAGAGGGTAAGAGAAACACAAAGTTTTTCCACAACTCGATGATTTAGAGGAGACACCATAACAAAATTGTCTTGCTAAAAGATCAACAAGGAAACAAAATAAGCAACCATCAAGACATCCAATCAGATATCCTTCAATATTACATAACTCTTATGCAAGAACCTCAGCAAAATCGAATGGCCACAATCAAAAGGATTACCCGGCATATTCCAAAAATGATAAATGAAAACCATAATGAATCCTTGATGAGGCCAATCACAATGGAACATGTACAGAAAGTGATATGGGAGATGCTGAAAGGGAAATATCCAGGACCAAATGGATTCACAGTGGACTTCTATCAAGTCTGTTGGTTGGTAATAAAAAAATGAAGTTTGGGAAGCAGTGGAAGACTCTAGAAAATACAAAAAAGTCCTCCCAACTTCCAACACCACCTTCCTCACTCTTATCCCTAAAGAGGAAAAAGTAGAAACCCCCCATAAGTTTCACCCTATCACTCTCTGCAATGTTATCTGTAAACTCATTTCCAAACTCGTTGTGAACAGACTAAAACACCTCCTCCCCTCCCTCATGTCCCCAAAGAAAACATGCTTCATGGAAGGCAAACAAATCCTAGACAATATGATCATAACACATGACCTTATCCACTCTCTCCATTCCTCTAAGAAACCTGGAATGCTCATCAAGTTACACCTCTCAAAACGATTTGACAACTTGAACTGGAACTACATCCTCACCACTTTTGGCTTCAACAAATTTTGGATACTATGGGTTCACTCTCTTATCTCCTCGACCTTATTTTCCATCTTGGTTAATGGCTCCCCCTCCCCGACCTTCTTCCCCTATAGGGGTATCCATCAGGGAGAACCCCTCTCTCCCTTCCTCTTTATCCCGATGGAAGAAGGCCTAGAGAGAGCCATAAAGGTGGAAGAGCAGCTAGGAAAATGGAAAGGGCTTACTCTCCATGGTGAAGAAACCCCATCCTCTCATCAACAATTTGTGGATGAAAACATGTTAATGGAATCTCCAACTTTGAAAGAATCCTTGGAAATCCATCATGTCCTCCATGACTTCTCTGAAGGCTCTGGTATGTGCATCAATGAAGAGAAATCCAACATCTTCTTCTTCAACACCCTCCATCCAATCCAGCGCCAACTAATGGGTCTCCTAGGGTTCCAACCTAGCAAGCTCCCATCCAATTACCTGGGAATTCCCCTCACAGAGAACTCCTAAAAGAAAAAAAATATGGGAGGACCTCCTAAACAAGATGGAAAAAAAAACTAGGCAATTGGTCTTTTTGCTCTCTCAACATAGCCATCAGACTCATCCTCATCAAATCGTTCCTTCAAGAAATTCCTGTCTACCGTCTCTCAATTATATCAGCCCCAAAATATATTCTTAGAGTGATGAGAAATCTCCAAAGAGACTTCATACGGGGTAGTTTGAAGAATAAAAATAAATGGGCTCTAGTGGAGTGGGAAACAACTTGTCTCCCAAAACTAAAAGGCGGCCTGGGCTTGAGAGATCCATAAACCCTCAAACAAACCCTGGGTGATAATATTTGGTGGCACTGGATAACTAACCCCCATTCTCAATGGGCCAACCTATGAAAAATTAAATATGCCCAAAATCAGCAAACCAGGCGAATCATCAGAATGAACAATTCCCCCCCAGGTTCGTGCCTCTAGAACCTAGCTTGGCAAAATCGACACTTAATTCAAGAAAATTGCTTCTAGTAAATCAACAATGGAATGGATTCTCTATTCTAGGAGGATGCTTGGAAACAACTCCCTGGAATGGCAGACCAACCCTCTCATCTCAAACTTCAAGCTGGAATGACAACCCAGAATAAGATTAGGGTTGCTCAATACTGAGCGGAAGAAACAACTCCCATCCACTGGAGGAAATGGCTTCCCATCCATCGTTAGAGTGGGGAAACATATAACAATCTCATTGAGGGTTTCCTAGAGAAACTAAATGAAAGGAAGATCTGAAGCTCCGAAAAATAAGATCGGTTAAGATGGGGAAACAATTCTTCTAGAACATTCACAACAAAAGAATCCTACGAGATAGCTTCCAAGCACAACAAAAATCCTCAGGCTCAAATCTGGGTCAATATTTGGAAACAAAGGCTCTGGCTGAAATTCTCGACCTTCCTCTCGCTGATAGCCCTCAATCGAGCTCTCACTTGGGTCAATCTTTGTAAAAGGGAATTCTCTGGCCCCTCCCGATGTCCCCTTTGCTATATGCATGAGGAAACTACTGAGCACCTCTTAAATACATGCACCTATACAGAAAAACTTTGAACCCTCCAAGTGCTCCTTTTCAAGCGCTCTGGTTGCAACAGGATCTCCATAAGGGACACCTTAGAACAATGGCCCTCAACCTTAATGCAGAACCCTATTGTCAATAGAGCTTGGAAACTCTTACCTGGTTTTCTTACCTAGGAAGTATGGAAGGAGCGCAACCACATGGTCTTCAAGCTCCAAACCTTGTCTCTAGAAGAGCATTGGAACAAGGTCCTCACCTCAATCCAAGAAATGATTTTGGCCCAGCCCTGGGTGGACACAGACTGGCAAGGTGGCCCGTTTGAGCTAGCAATAATCCAAGGCCTCAACCTCAGTGACAGTCTAGCCTCTCTCAGAAAGAAACCATCTTTAGCCTCGCCAACCTCGGTTTCTCAGTGGAACCCCCCCAATAAAGGTTTATCAAGATGAACTTTGATGGGACCTCAAAAGGAAATACGAGACAGGAAGGGTATGGAAGAGTCTTCTGAACCAACGAAGGAAACATATTGAGAATATATGGTGGTCAAATAAGGATAAACACCAACAATGTAGCAGAACTACAAGCGCTAGAAGAAGGGCTCTGCGTAGTCGAGGCGCAAGGGTATGGCAAGCTAATGATAGAAGGATATTCTGATATTGTGATTAAGATGTTCAAAATACTGCAACAAGGCTCCCCGACTTCAAAAATATCTAAAATTTGGCGTCTGGAGACTAGCCTGGATGTCATTCAACAAATTATGGCCTCCATGCTAGTAATAATCCCCAGGCACGTAAAGTGATTGATAAATAAACTCAAAAACTAGTTAGCTAATGAAATCCTTGGGATCAAGGAGGACTTGTGGGACAAATCCTGGACACTCCCAGAGGAAGAGGGTGTCTCTCAAGCCTGTGCCATAATAGCCAGACATGACATATACTCACAAGAGCCCAAGCCAAAGGACCACTCAAACTAGAGCCAAATCCCCTAGGAAGGAAAAAGCAGCTGCAACAACATGCTCGACCCCAAGGCAGAGAAGGACCGAGAGAAAAACAAAATGGGAAAAATCCCAACTATAGATAGACAAGACTCGACTTCTCAAGTGGCTGAATGCTTGGATGAAAAAGGGGTCATGCCAAATATTCACAGGAGCACCTGTCGCCTAAGCGACCCCCCGACTTGGGTGATAGCTTAGTCGATAGGTAACGAGAGTGAAGAACCCGTGGGACTTAACTCGGCTAGAGAATCAAACCCCCTCTTGGAAGAAGATCAAAGGAGAAATAAATTCAAACGGGGGATCCTCGAGACTAGTGAGGGGCTAGTAAATGACCCTCCCTACTGGCCCTTCTCTCCTGTGTGCGACCAGCTTGACACCCATCGGGCCCTCTGGCGATCAGACGATGTCCTGCTGCCAGCTGCCCACAAGAACCACAATCGACAAGACCGCATCTTGAGAATGCCCCAGCAACATTTATCGCAGGAGAACTCTCAAGAGAGACCCAACAGGCTGACCCTGAGACCTTTTGCCAACTCACTCTAAAGGACAAGCTCCAGAACCAAGGGCAACATGTAAAGGACATTAGACCTTCATATAATAAAGGAAGGTGGGACGCCTACTCCGACACTCTCAATCAGCAGTTAAGACAGTTAGAGAAGGCACCTCATCCTGAGGATGACCAAAGTAATGATCGATGGTTCTCCCACAAAGCAAAGGATTTAGGAGGAATCCCGAGGTAGGGCCAACAAGGAGGAGGGCAATCATAAATAAATGAGAGTAATTGATGCGGGAGCATCTCTCCACGTCAGCCAGCCAGCTAGCCAGCCGTGTCAAGCGCGTGCATTCAAGATGAAGAGAGGCGCAAACCTCATCTTTTAATTTGTAATTGAATGTAATTTAATGTTTAAAGCTGGAGAGTTGTGGAGCCGTGCCTTTGTGCAGGCGTTAGGTAGATCAAACATTAATGTTTGAATGGCTGAGATCTAGATCCGGATAGTGGACTAGACAACCCATTCAATGTAATTGAATAGGGTAGGTAGATTGGAGGGAAGAGCTCGAAGAGCCCCCTCATGTAAAAAAATCTATTGTATCTCTTTGGGAGTTAGTGTGTGATGGTCTGCGAGTAGAGAGCAGAAGAGGAGAAGAGTCGAGACCTTGTTACAGGCCGTGCTCAGGAACACATTGTAAATACAGGCATTTGCCATATTTAATACAAAGAACAGTTCTTGCATGACTCTGTGTTGAATGGATGTCTATGAGTGTTCTATTTTATGATATGAATGTATACTGTAGATGTATGTTAGGAATTTGCAGGAGTTCTTGATTTCAGGCTTGAGAAGTCTTTGAGGCTTCACACCAGGAGGGTGTGACAGAACACTGCGGGTTCTGATAGCGTGCACAGAGGTTGCATTTCTGAACTCTGCGGAGTCAGATAGAGACGTGCCAGGTGGGCACAGAAGTTGAAATCAACAACTCAGAAGAAAGACCTCAAGGTTGTTGAATACCTTGGAGGCAAGGCTGTGTATGAGAGACACAGTTGCAGACAGAACTTTGTTGTGAGTTCTGTAAAGCTCTGCCAATTGGGCATTGAGCATATGCACAGTGGTGCATTTGAAGGAACTCTGTTGTGAGTTCAGTCAGAAGAAACAGAATCCCTGAGGATTCTGAGAGCTCTGCCAGGTGGGCATTGAGCGAGTGAAAGGAGAGGATACTCTGCCAGGTGGGCATCGAGTAAGTGTGTAGACAGACACAGGAAGAAGAGAACTCTTTGAGTTCTGTGATTTGAAGAAGAATCCACTGAGGGATCTTCACAGGGTTACTGAACACCCTGCAGACTCAGCAAGAGGTTGCTTGAGGCAGAGGATAGCCAGAAGGGCATCCCAACATTCTCCATCTGCAGGAGAAAGGAAGAAAGACAAAATACCTTAGGGGTCTGAGTGTTTGAGAAGCTCAGGAGAGATAGCATTGTGTGTGCATGAAGAATCTACAGAGGCGCAAAATTCAAAGAATCCTTTTGAGGATTCAGGAGTAAAAGCCCAGGAGGGACAACGTTTTTACGCGCACAGTCGAGAAATCACAGTTGTGGATTTCGCGGAGACGAAGTAAAGGTCGAGGCCTTTGAGGACTTGGAATTCTCTTAAGGCACTGGAAGAAAGCGCAGAATCTCAGGAGGGAGCACAACAGTCGTCGGATCGACCGAAGAGATCTGGACTGTTGGAAGGTTTTCACTTCCAGGGAACATCAGAGTGAGCGCACAGAAGAGGAGATCGTCAGTCGTCGGATCTCACTTAAATACCCGTCAGCCGTCGGATCAGGTAAAGATGCTCAGAGTTTAGCCTCTGGAGTAAGCGCATAGGAAGAACGGATCTGGACCGTTGGATCTTGATCCAGAGACCCGACAACCGTCGGATCTGCAGAGAGTTGCGAGGGAGTTAAACTCGTGAACAGGAGGAGAAAAGTCCCGAGGAAAGTCCCGACACATATCGGGATATCGAGGCGTCGGGAATCAACATATCAACATTCCCGTGGATAGGAGATCGGGTAAGTCCACCCTGAAAACCCCGATAGGAATCTGGATCGTCCGTCTGAGAGAGGACGCGTGTCACGTGATCATCCATTTCGGAGATCCGGGCACTAGACATCGGGATATCGACGCTCGGAAAATTAGAGTTCTCGAGGTTGAAAGAGTCGGGACATCAGAAGTCTCGAAACTGCGAGATTGGATCAGGGTCGTCCATCTGTTGGGGGGACACATGGCGAAGATCCAGATTATCGGGGAAAGCCCCGATAGAAAAGTCAAACCAGAGGATCGGGGTTCGGCATTTCGCGAATCCTGAGGGCAAGACTTCCGGAGCATCAGAAGTCGCGAAATCCCGATGAGGTGACAGGGCGTGGAGAAGTCAACTCACGCATGTGTCGGATAATTGGCATATCGACATTTCGCTCATCGGTATATCGGGGATCCAAGGGATGGAAGGTTGGACTCTTGGGTCGCGAAACCCTTATAGGAGATAAGACTACGGTCTTATGGGATAGCGGTCACATCGACCGGGAGCTTAGCCAGGAGGGATAACAGGTAAAGGGAGCGTATCAGGATTCAGAGGATCGTGAGTTCAGGGAGCATGTGAGTTTCGGTATTCAAAACTCTGAACCCCGATAGTAATATATGACTGCGGTCGCATGAGGGTGGTCGCATGGACCTTGGCATAGCCGGGAGGGGCTAAGACCAAAAAGGGCGTGTATTGGCGCATCGAAAAATCGGTGATCGGGGATTCAAGAGGAGGAGAATTCTTGACAACGGGGATCACAAGACCCTGAAACCTGAAATGAAATCGGGAAAAGGTCACAGGCGCGTGCAGAGGCCGAGACTGGGAAAAGCGAAGGACCTGTGGATCGGGTTTCCATCAGAGATTCCAATGGGAACCAAATGAGCCGCTTCGGCTCAGCGAACTGATTGAACGATCCTGAGAGCGGGTGCAGAGGTGTAGCTCACGCCTGCATCAATAATGGGGCATCCTCAGGACTCCCAGACTCACCTCCGCCCCTATGATAAACTCTCAGATGATGAGCCCCTCTCCTTAGTGTAGGAACATGACACTTAGTGAGTTTTTTATGTCGGCTTTGGAGCTCGAGAGCCTGGCTCAGACCTTTTGGTCCTCCTTCGCCGATAGCGAGGGATCTCTCGAAAACCCTCTCTCAATATGGTACCACCCTTCAATTAGGGATCTTATAAGAGACACCATGGCCCCTGTGAATGGTTATCACCGTAGCTACAGATGAGGCTCGGGCCTCCCAGGAGCTTCCTCTTCGAGGTGGTAGGAGTAGGGGATTCGAGACTCTCGAGTCTAGCATGAGGCTTTCAATGCCACCATAAATTACACTGCGAACACCCCCCGACAATTCCAGAGAGTTTTGTAGGAAGCAGAAGACATAATCAGCGAGGAACAAGAGATGACTACAGACGCAAAAATAGCTGAGACCACTGTGCACTGGGTCCCAGACGTTGGCCACACTAGGGGCAGGGGTACTCATTATTGGCAGATAATCAAACTTTATTGACACCTCAAGAAGCTTCTAGGCCAAATGCTTCAAACCAGAGAAGACACACAAAATGTGGTCCAGCGTCATCTTGACAACCTCCACTTGATGGTTCGAGAGATTCTCTCCCTCCTCCCTCAAACAACACATTAGTAGCCTCTGGAGCACTAGGAATCTTGTATGACTCACCCTTGGACTTCAGGAGAGGGGCCTTCGGCCCCATGAAATTTGTTCCCTAGTTTTCCTTTTTGAAATGATAGTTTACAGTAGTTGTAGGCATGGTACCAGAACTAAGGTTTTTAAGTTTTTCTGAACTCTTCATAAACAATATTTTTGGTTGGATGATATATACTTTTGTTGTTGGTCTGGTTTCCTGAGTGGTAGGCCAACAATAGGAGCTTTGAAATATCCTTGATCCCGATGATCAAGATATTAGCTACTGATCTATTGTTCTATCTTGCAGATCTGATACACTAAGGGTTTTTGGATGCGTTTCAGTTGTATGTTTGAGATCTTGATGGTTATTGCATGTGCATGTGGGTTATTGCATGTGCATGTTGCATATTTATTGTTTTTACAACATATAAAGGATGCATGCAGAAGTAAAGAACATCAACTGCCCAATATCATGTATTATATGGTTCAAGCATGGAAGTACAATAGCCGACTGGAAATATAGAATATAAACGTCAGCTAGATCTCATGGATCATCACTGGAATACAAGTAAATAGCATAAAAATACCTGTGATCAGAAGATGATAGCAGATCGGATGCATGCACGGATAGATCGATAAAATATGTGATTCTGGAGAAGTACGGTAACCGCTACCAGCTGGAAAAATCGTCTGGAAGAATGGACTGTCAGAATGCGTTGGACACTGCTCCAATAGAAGCGCCCTAGCCTCTAGACTGAAATGGATGAGTGATGGATCTCGGATCTGGTCTCTAAGGCATTGGATCTGGACCCCTAGGGGTTTTTTCACCTCCTAGGACATTGGATGCACCTAAAAGGATTCCACCAACGGAATCTGATGCTATATGACTCAAAACGATCGTCTCGCCAAATGCAGAACTGGGTCAAAAGGAATTGCTCGGATATGCTCTGATACTCTGCACGCAACCCCAAATGTCTATATGGAAGAGCTATGCCCTAAATGGCTGGATGAGGAGATATGAAATATTCCATCATCATAATCCAAGGATAGATGGCTCAATAGAAGCGCCCTGGCTAGATCTCAAATGGGTTGGAAGGAAACTGTAATCTGGACTTGGATTTCGTGCATCTCTCCAAACCCTCAAACCGACTTGCGCCCTCATTGGTTGAGTTGCACACTCTGCAATGGATACTCCTGAAAAGTATGTTGAAATACCTGTATGGTATCTCCGATGGGCTAGGGTGTGTCTCTCAACACCGAAACTGATCAATGGTGGTGGTTTTCTCCAGAAATCCACAAAACAATAAGGTCGGCTCTGTTCCTCCTCTGGGAACTCTCAACATCAAATCATAACAATGCATAATGAATTAGGTTGCTTTACCCTTCCTTTATAGCTTCCCAAAACCCTAATTCATTGTTGACATTTTCCCTCCAAGCGACTTTTACTTTATTTTATTATTCCTTGATTAAATCACTTAATAAATTAATTAATTAACCATTTTACCTCTAAAAAGTGATTTATCCATCCTGATGGCTTCTCCAGCCACTGAAATTCACTTCTCATCATCTTATCCTATAATGCTCTTCCTCCCGATTCCGATGAGCTATTACACTAAGAGGTTTCTCCAAGTAATATGCCCATTATGACCTTCTTAGTGAATTTAATTAAGATATGACCCATAATAACTCAAAATTACGGAAATTGTCGGAATGCAACGGAACCAAAGCCCAGTTGTGCGGAATGGATCCTGATGATGAACGATGCAAGTCGGGCCCAAATAAACCCCTCAATATCTCCCGAACTCTCTGTCACCCCTATCTAGCTACTCGAGTAGGCATAACACTCTGAAATGTTGTAATGTTATAATGTCCCAAAATGGGGACATTACAGTCCTCCTTGTCGGAATATTGCTTGTCCTCAAGCAATAAATGAATCCAATTACATATGATACCGAGGTCCCATATCCACTTGTGTGACACAAGGCAGACTCCCTTCAAGATGTGGTCTCTCCAAGTGCTCACCATGCATGACACCCACATTCTCCCGATGAGTAGAATGATCAATGGCCAAAGAATCTCAATCAACTCCCCGAGCAACCACTCTACTCGAAACTCAACTCCATCAAACGTTGAACTACCAAGCACTCCAATCCCTGGATCCCATATCAGAATGTGCACTGCAATGCCTCGTGAGATATAGTCCTGTAACATATCACTACCATGAGTCTCCTGCAAATAACACACGGCCTTAAACCGAAATGATTATGTCCTACCAGACCATACCAAACCCAACACAACCCCCACCGACTGAACATGTTGCTTCCATAGTGAGGTACTACAAGACCTCAATGAATCACCAGCCAGTGACGTGCTCTCCCCAATACTGAAACTCAATGGAAAATCAAGGTGACTTCCCCCTGCAAATGTTCGCTTGTCTCCACCAGTCAATGAAACGCCCAACCCTATAATCCCAGGGTCCCATGCTAATCTCTGGCAGGGACCATCATGTTGATGTTGCTCTACTATGATCATGACTATCTGATCAAAGTATCCATACTGGATCCTCATAATATGAAACAAACTATTGACCAAATGGACTCCTGGATCACATGTCAAATTTGGAAGTTCATCACTTCCAATCCCCACTAACTGTTGATGTTCCCTACTGGTAACTGTCGAAATCGCTCCACCCTCATCCCAATGAGAGTCTGAATATGTAGCAACCTCTGAGATATCCTTTGTCCCATGGCCTAGTATACTCTCCATCATGCCCAGGGACTCAACTGTCTGTCCCTCATGATCCACCCATATCTTGATGTATGTAATAAAGACACTCATGTTAGGTGGTCTCGACATACCAACTCTCCATGCTCCCTTCCACTGTCTAGCTCCCCCTGTGCTGCTACCAATGATGAAAGTATCGGGAAAGGACATAATAAATATCTGCAACCAACTGTAGGACTGGAAAGTAGCATATGCTTTGTTCAATCCAAAGGACTTAACCAAAAGCTCATCCATCGACACCCATGGTAAATAATCACCTGCACTCATCACTAAACACCAACCATCGGGTACAACAGTAGGTATCTCCACCAACTGTGGGTCAATCATTCTCCATCCATCATCACTCACACAACTGCTACTACGGTGAAGGTGATCTCCCAGATCTGTATACTCCTGCAAGGGAGAGGAATATCCATGCTCTACTAAGTACAACTCCTCCCTGCCATCCAGTGCGTCCCCCTGAATCCCATTGTACACCTCTGTATGTCTATGTGAACTACCACTCATCACTGTGTGCCCTTGCATACTCATGTGATTTCCTATATACACTTGCAACATCATGGATCTTGGGTGTACTACGGGGTCATCCTCTACATGAAGGTCAACCAATCATGGAACATAAATGGAAGAGTCCTCGTAACTGCCCCTGTTTATGGAATCCCCATGTGTATGTGTGTGCCCAATTGTCTCAACACCCCTCATGAAGGGTGGTCCCTGTGACCTATGGAAATCCTCATGTATCTCTGGATCATATCTCTCCATACTCATCAATGATCCTGGGTACTCCTCATGCTCCTCCCTCAACTGGTGCTCCATTGCTAAACCACCAACATCCTCTCGCAATGTGGCTAAGGGATATATCTGACTCTCTGTTGAAATAGGTGTAGTGGATCTATGTCTAATTTCCTCAAGGAGCTCCTCTAATCTAGATTCTGATTCCTGAAGGGTTTTTTGTGTGCCTTCCAAGAATCTTCGTGTGCTCACCAACTCATGAGTGAGTCGGTCCACCTCAAACTCATGCTCCCTCAGTGCCCTCTGATATATCTCGCCAACCTCCAATAGGTAATACCTATCCCTCAACAATTTTTGGTAGTCGGCCCTCATCACAATCACTCTTTCCCTGAGTGTATGGAAGTCATCAATGACAAGTCCCCCATATGAACTATCATGTGCCATCGAGGCCCTCCAACAATAACTTTCCACCAATGCATGTGTATCATCAATGCATCTAGTGGCTTCCATGATCATGTCGTCACTGACTCTCAACTGTCCTGCCAAGTGTCGTGACTCCTGGTCACAATCCCGTCGAGGTGCTACCTCATGCCTCTCACTGCTAGTGTCAACAATGGAATCCCCAACAACACACTCCTCAAAATATAAGGCATTGAACTGCCCATTGTCCCCTGTGCTACTGAGTCCTCCTATATGCCACTGCACGCCATCACTAACTGCGACCCCCACATGAATCACATCGTATATTGTATGGGAAGTTGTATCCTCTTGTGCACTCACCCTACTAATATCATCTGTGTATGGATCCCATACAGATGTGTCCAGACACATGCTATGATAATCCTGTCCAATAAGGAGTGCATCCTCATCACTGAAGATTGATCCTGGGAGTAAGTGTCCCAACAAGTTGTCGGTCTCCACAACCTGGTCCATCAACAAAATCTCCAAGAATGGTGACTCACTCTCCTCATACTAATACGTATGTGTAAGGTCAACTATCTCCAAGCCATACCTCTCCTCTTGGGTCTGCAGATCCATATGTCCCTTGTGTACAATCCCCACACAAGGCTCCTCTACCATATCAAGAATGCCACTGATATCCTCATGTGTCGTGGCTAGCATAGGTGACTGAGAAGATGAAAAATGTGTCTCGCTCATCATAGGAAACTCATCATCCTCCATACATGACTTCCTGGAGTCCATGTCTACACCCATAGGTAGGTCATCCAACCTCCTAATCTCATCATGTCTAAGTGCCAACACATATGAATCCTCACAAGTGTCACCACTATGTTGAAGTGTTCAATCCTCAACATTTCTTGATGGGGAATATGAAGGACATGTGCTATCATCCTGTCCATCCAACTGTCCCTGAAATGCACAAGAGTCACTAGTCTTCGTCTCGGTCATCTGGTTGATCTTGTAGTACATGTCTAGCTTTTGTACCCCAGCTCTGGCAGTGCATTTGGACGATCTGTCAAAATAAGTTATGGTGAGTTTACCAACTTTTTGGGTGAAATCTATGTTATGCCCATGTTGTTGTTGTTGTCCTCCTCTCTGAGGTTCTTTGGGATGGTCCATGCCCCTAAGTCCACAGTACTCGACCAATGTCATGTCATGATGGAAGTCAATACCCAACGCTGCATACTCCCTCTTGTACTCTGCAATGTCTTCCGCCTGAGTGGGCAACCTATGTGTTAACGACTGTTGTGCTACTGCTGGTGGTGCCCTCTGAAAACTAGGGAACCATGGTCTGGGAATCCTACTCAAAGATGTGTATGTGTGAGTAGGTGTCTGGGGTCTATTACCTGCCCCCGAGTTCCCCTGTGTTGCATGTGGGGCTAGTGTTCCGGGGGTGTCCACTATAGCTAATCTATCAACCAACTGTGCCAAAGACTGCGCCATGGTCTGCTGACTGACTACCAAATTGTTGAGTACCTGCATGAAGGTTGCCTCTGGGTCCATGGGTGCCTTGCCAATTCCCTCTAGCCTTCTCATATCTATCTCCCCACATCCTCTCTATCTTTTGGGTCACCCACTGAACTCATCGACTTTAGTCACAGGTTGGCAGGACGAAAGCTCTGATACCACTGAAATATCCCCGATCCCGCTGATCAAGATATTAGCTATTGATCTATTGTTCTATCTTACAGATCTGATATATAGGGGGTTTATGGATGCGTTTCAGTTGTATGTTTGAGATATTGATGGTTATTGCATGTGCATGTTGCATATTTATGGTTTTTACAACATATAAAGGACGCATGCAGAAGTAAAGAACATCAACTGCTCAATATCATGTATTATATGGTTCAAGCATGGAAGTAAAATAGCCTACTGGAAATATAGAATATAAACGTCAGCTAGATCTCGTGGATCATCACTGGAATTCAAGTAAATAACATAAAAATACCCATTATCAGAAGATGATAGTAGATTTGATGCATGCACGGATAGATCGGAAAAATATGCGATTCCAGAGAAGTACGGTAACCGCTACCAGCTGGAAAACTCGTCCAGAAGAATCGACCGTCAGAATGTGCTAGAAATTGCTCCAATAGAAGCGCCTTGGCCTCTAGACTGAAATGGATGAGTGTCGGATCTCGAATCTGGTCTCTGAGGCACTGGATCTGGACCCCTGGGGGGTTTGCGCACCTCCTGGGACACTGGATGTGCCCCAAAGGATTCCACCAACGAAATCTGATGTTATATGACTCAAAACGATCGTCTCGCCAAATGTGGAACTGGGTCGGAAGGAATTGCTCGGATCTGCTCTGATACTCTGCATGCAACCCCAAATGTCTGCCCGGAAGAGCTGCGCCCAAAATGCCTAGATGAGGCGATATGAAATATTCCACTGTTAGAATCCGACGATAGATGGCTCAATAGATGCGCTCTGGCTGGATCTCAAATGGGTTGGAAGGAAACTGCAATATGGACTTGGATTTCATGCAACTCTCCAAACCCTCAAACTGACTTGCGCCCTCACTGGATGAGCTACGCACTCTGCAATGGATACTCCTAAAAAGTACGGTGAAATACCTGGATGGTATCTCCGATGGGCTAGGGTGTGTCTCTCAACACCGAAACTGATCAATGGTGGTGGTTTCCTCCAGAAATCCACAAAACAGTTAGGTCGGCTCTCTTCCTCCTCTGGAAACTCTCAACATCAAATCATAACAATGCATAATGAATTAGGTTGCTTTAACCTTCCTTTTTAGCTTCCTAAAACCCTAATTCATTGTTGACCTTTTCCCTCCAAGTGACTTTTACTTTATTTTATTATTCCTTGATTAAATCACTTAATAAATAAATTAATTAACCATTTTACCTCTAAAAAGTGATTTATCCATCCTGATGGCTTCTCCGGCCACTGAAAGTCACTTCTCATCATCTTGTCCTGTAATGCTCTTCCTCTCGATTCCGATGAGCTATTACACTAAGAAGTTTCTCCAAGTAATATGCCCATTATGACCTTCTTAGTGAATTTAATTAAGATATGACCCATAATAACTCAAAATTACGAAAATCGTCGGAATGCAACGGAACCAAAGCCCAACTATGTGGAATGGATCCTGATGATGAACGATGCAAGTCGGGCCCAAATAAACCTCTCAATATCTCTCGAACCCTCTTCCACCCCTATCTGGCTACTTGAGTAGGCATAACACTCTGAAATGTTGTAATGTTATAATGTCCCAAAATGGGGACATTACAAGCTTATGGATTGTATGATATTTTAAAAATATAATAGAATTTTGCATGTGAACTTAAAAAAAAAAAAAAAAAACCGTATACCATTGGAGACAAAAACCTTAAATCAACCCTCAGATTGAAAGGTGATGTTACCAGTAGCACCAAATTAGGACTTAGTTGAAACCATGGCCTCGACAACGAGTACCATCGTCAATAAAAAAAACTCAAAATCGACTACTAAATCATTGATTGAAAATGATCTTTTTAATTATTTTTCATTTACATTAAAAAGTAAAAATAAAAAACCTTTATAAGCCAATTTTTTTAAAATGAAAAAAAAAAACACCTCATTTAAAAAAAATAAACTGCAACCCCAAATTTAAAAAAAAAAAATTAAAAGAAAAGTAAAAAAAAACAAAAATAACGATTTTATTTTTTTTAATAAACTGTAACCCCAAATTAAAAAAATAATAATAAAATAAAAGTAAAAATAAAATTAAAAATGTTGAAAAAAATTGGAAAAAACATTAAAAAGATAGTTAAAAACAAATTTCGGGAAAAAAATAGGAAAACAAATCTTTAAAAAATGCAAAAAAAACCAACAAAAAAACCCAATTTTAAAAAAAAGTGAAAGGGGAGGCAGGTGCGGGGGGGATTCTCTATGATCCCGGGGGCAAAACGACGTCTCGTTACCATTGGAATCTAGGGATGGACACCAACAACAAAGCTGAGGCATACACTCTTTTAAAAGGAGTTCAACTGACCCACTCCAAGGGAATAAGAAAGCTTGTTGTCCTCGAAGATTCCCTCACCATAATAAGACTGATGGTCAAGGGATCAAACCCCAAAGATCCCAGCTTAAAAGTGATCCTGGACAGAACTAGGCTGGCCTCCAAAGAAATCAAGCTCACCTTCTTTCACATCCTTCACGGTAATAACAATGAAGCAGACAAGATGGCCAATGCAGCCATCGGGACACCTCCTGACACTCTCAGCATCAACGGAGTTTCAACCCCAACCACCTTATATTAATGAGTCTCCAAGAGAATTTTTGGGCTAGTCAAAGGAGTGCCTCCTCTTGGGGCTTAAGCTTCCCCCACGACCACATGGTTAGAACCAATGCCAGCTCCACCCAAGTGTGGCGAAAAGGGAGTGGTCACACCCATTTCAGTCGGGTTCCAGCTTGCAAGGAAAGTCACGACATGGCTGGGTGGACGATTTCAGTCGTCCACGTGACAACCTGTCATCGCACCATATGGCTTGTACCATACGCAATTCATCTACCTCGAGCATACAAGCTGATCTCACCTCCAAGCACTGGGAATTATTCTTCTCGCATGGGAAAACCGATGTATTCGGCTCGCCTGTGTGATTATAATGACCAGAATTATCACCTCCCTCGCCAATTCAGCTACCCTGTTGTCAACCATCTCTCCATGGCATTGGTCAGTACTATGTACATGACTCTTCCCACAAACTTGCAGGCTCGTTCATCACCTCCCCCCTTAGCAACCCGCATTCATCCTTTCGTTGTGTTTGGCCCTCGTGGGAAATCCTTTCCAAACGTTTGCTTCACCAGATCTCCCTGGCTCTTATATTAGCCCCCTCGCCACCCTGCAGTCATTCCCGTTTTCATCAACGAGCCTCTTGTGTCGCCGGGTGCTGTAAATTACTTATTCACAGTGCTTGGAGTTTCCATCTCGCCTTTCCCTTGCCCCTCACTCCACTCCCTGCTGGGAAGCCTCTCAGTCATCCCCCCCCGAGTTAGCTTATACACCTGGGCCACATGCAGAACCCACAAGATCCGGCCAAATCCAGTCTCTCCTCTAGAGACAGTGAAATGCATCAGGAGAATACCATGCAGGAAGACTCGGACTCCTGTCCAGAGGACAATTGGGAACCTAAATGCGAAGGATGCAACAACCTTAGAGAACAAATGGAAGCGTTGAGTGCCAACATGGTGCTTGAGATGGAAACTCTTTCCCAACATCGGTCCCTGATTAGTAAGATACAGGATGAAAGCGAGGCACAAAGAAGTCAAATAGTTTCAAATCGGGTGCAGATTGACACTCTTCAACTAAGGTTGGATCAGCTTGACGACACCCAGCGTCCAACAAGCAATACTGAAGCTCAACAAGGATATTCAAGGAATGCTCAGTCCAATTCGATAAATCAGATGCCAGATCTGAATGTGCCCCTCTCCGAGTCCAGGAGACACGAGCAACACTCCAATGAGGATAAGAATGCCTAAGCTAGTCACCCTTAATCTCAAAAAGATCTATGTTTTGTCGGTTCATGTATCTAAGTGGCTCCTACTGTAGAGTATATGTAGGAACTTCTCCACACAACACTTTTTGTAAGCAAAGGGGATACCTGAACACCCCAATTTTTGTAATAGTCCCCACAGTGAAGATCTCAAACACAACCCTTAATGGTTGTCCTTTTTTGTAACCTCAATGGATTTATTCACACCGATTAATATATCTTTTCCAGCTTCTGTTTAAAAAAAATAAAAATGTGAAATTAAAAAAAATAATATTAAAAAAAAAACAAACAAACTTAAAACTTAACAAACTAAAAGTACAAAAACAATTTTAAAAACCAAAACTTAAAAAATTAACCCAATTTTTTTTAAAAATGCGAAAAAAAATTAATTAAAAAAAAATAGAAAAACAAACAAACAAACTTTAAACTTAAAAAAAAATAATAATTAAAAAAAAATTAGAAAAAAAAACTTAAAACTTAACAAACTAAAAGTACAAAAATAATTTTAAAAACCTAAACTTAACAAACTAAAAGTACAAAAATAATTTTAGAAACCTAAACTTAAAAAAATTTAAAAACTGAAAATAAAAATATAATAATAATTTTTTTTGTAAGCAACCATAATTATAAATAAAAAATATATATATTAAGCATAATATATATATAACATAATATATATAAAACATAATATGTACATACATTGCATATATTAAATATAATATATAAATATGTATTAAACATAACATATATCAAACATTATATATAAATATATATTAAATATTGTATGTATACAACGTCGGCATGAAATATTAAACAAAAAAGGGTTGAAATTTGGTTTTGGGGAGAGGGTGCAATGTCTGATACCGCGCCCTCTCCCCAAAATCAATTCTCAATCCTTTTTGGTATGCCCCACCCTTTCCCCAAAATCAATTTTCAATCCTTTTTTGTACAACATGATATATTAAATAAAAAAGGTCGAAAATTTGATTTTGGGGAGAGGGTGCAATGAAAAGGAGTTGAAAATTGGTTTTTGGGAGAGGGTGCGATGTTCTACATCGCGCCCTCTCCCCAAAATTAAAAATTGATTTTTGGGAAACTATGCAATGTTCAACATCACGTCTTCTACCCAAAATTATATATATGTATTGTATGTTTAATATATATGTTTTTTATTTCTAATAATTTTGGTTTGTTACACAACTTTTTTTTTTATTATAATCTTATTTGTTTTTCAATTTTGTTTCAAAACTTTTTAATTAAAATTTTTACTTTTTATTTTTAAAATTTAGGTTTTCTAAATTAAGTTTGTAATTTTAGTTTTTCTAATTTTTTTTCTTTTTCTTTTTAATTTTGTTTTTTTTTTGTTATTTTGTGTGGTTTTTTTTTTAAATTAGATTTTTGGGTTTTTTTTTTCCGC
>ML777952.1:116684-130691 GCA_009831015.1 Picea engelmannii
TTTTTTTTTTTAATTTCTATTTTTTTCATAATTTCTTTGTTTTTTTTACTTTACTTTAAAAAAAAAATGGGGTTACATTTTATTTTTTAAAAAGGGGTGCTCTTTTCTTTTTAAAAAAACTGGTTTATGTAGGTTTTTTATTTTTATTTTTTAAAGTAAATTAAAAAAAAGAGGTGATTAATAAATCATTTTTTAATCAATGATTTAGTAGTTGATTTTGAGTTTTTTTTATCGGCGATGGTATTCGTTGTTGAGGTCATGCTTTCAAATAAGTCCTAATCTTAACTCCAAAAATAAAACCGGTGCTATCAATAGCATCACCTTTCTATTTGAGAATTGATTTTAAGGTTTTTGTCCTCAATGGTACCTACCAAGGCAACAGGTTAGAATTTCAACGAATTTCAACCACCCACAAAAAATGAGTGCTACCAGGGTAGTACCACTTTTTGATTTGGAGGTAAAAATAATCACTAAATGTGACCTCTAAAAAACGAAAATTATGGAGAATTCTCATTAAGTTTGTAACTTTGTTAAAATAATACATGTCTATGTGTATTATGTTCAACCACATATGTTCAATCTAAGCTTAGGGAATTTAACTAATAAAAATTGCGTTCATTTTAGATTGGCATGTTTAAGATAGGGTAAATTCATGAAGGTGAGTAACACTTTCGTGAGAATCGGATCTCCAAAATTCTGAAAGACCTTTTTTCGGCCAAACTGATATTTTTTTTCAGCCGAAAGTTCTATTTTTTCGGCCAAAATATGTTTCGACCGAACCTTTGAATGTCAAATCGAATGGTACCGTGACGACGTCCACGATTTTTGTGTACAATTTTAGCCAGATGGATTTTTTTCATCTGGTAACCTCTTTTCAGCCGAAAGATATTCTGGAAAAGATATTTCGACCGAAATATCTTTTCAGCCGAAAGAACCTTTTCGCTGAAACATTATTTTGGCTGAAAAGAGTTTTATATATTATCCACACATTGTGACTGTTACAGTTTTTCTGAGTTCTTGGCGATAGTGTGAGTAATTGTTAGTGTGAGTGTGTTGGTGTGGTTGTGTTGGCATGGTTGATAGTGTGAGTGTTGGCGCAGTTGATAGTGTGAGTGTTGGCCGACTGCGGGCGGGCAGAGTTGCGGGTCCTGGAGTCTTGGAGCTGCGGGTCTTGGAGCTGCAGGCAAGTTTATGTCTCCAATGCAACAATCCCTTTTGCTGCTAGATTCTGAAATTTTCCTTCGTTCTTCGCTCAGTCTTGATAGATTTATCTTTGTAATCTTAATTGTGATAAATTTAGTGCTTTAATATTTGCGATAAATTGTTAACTATGATAAATAGTTAACTGTGATAACTATGATAATCTTTGCAATCTTAATTGTGATAACTATAGAAAATTGTACTCTTTATATTCACCAAGAAAGAGTAAATTGTACCCTCCCTTCTGATGTTGTGTGTGTTATAGGATGGGATTAATTCCCTTATCCGAAAGGTAGAGTTCAGATACATATGTTATAACATATTATAATGTAATATTACTATAACATATTACACTGTAATATGTTATGAATAATTTGCATTAATATAGCACTCAACAATTAGAAACAAACTTTGAAACATAGGCAGTATATTCACTGTAGTCATTCCCTCAATCTCCAGAATAGATACACTGAAATATGTAACAGTCACTTTGCATTGATAGCAAAACTAATAAAAGATGTCAATATTTCATGTCAAAGCCTCATTTACAAATATAGAAGAAAGAATGGTTTTAAAATCTACAAAATATCACGTACAATAGATAGAAATAAACCTTGAAACACAGGGAAAATGTCCACTGCAATTATTCCCACAACTAAAATATGTTACAGTACTTTGCACTGTAACAAAAAGACACAAGCAAAGAACATTTCATGTCAATGTCTCATTTACAGAATGATAAGAAATAACAAATTTAAATCCAAATGTCTAACTCCAATGCCATGAATTGAGATACCAATTACGATTCCTCCAAAAGTCAAGCTAGCTTCCATTTTCAACAAAGACGGGCTTAAAAGTATGAAGACTCAGAAATAGAATAGAATTAACGATACCCAATAAAACTGATAAGAACACAATGGAAAGCTCATAGTAGAAATGCAATTTGAACTTGCATCTTCATTCAAGAAAGTAAAAAATGCAATTTGAACTTGCATCTTCGTTTAGAAAGTCAAACGTTTCAACAACTCTTGTGAAGTTTACCTAGGAGAATCTTCCTAAGTTTGTTCGTGCACCCTTTCACAGTGATATCATAGATGCACTTACCCAAATTTGAACACACAACCACTGTTCTTCATATTCTAAAATATACACTTATCCACATTTGACAACCCCAATTCTGGCTGTATATTTTTCTATCTGCAATAAAACTTTTCTTATATAAAATGTATGCAAAGTATGTTAACTTCTAATTTGGATAGTCCCAATTTCGACTGTATATTTTGTCCAACATTTTCGACGCACTAACTCAACGGGTTGATTGGTCCAACACTCTCCATTTTGATGAAAATATTTGAAATGCATGGCTACTATTGTGTCTTATTTAGAATGAAGAAATATATGTAAAGGAGAAAATTATTGTGGTGTTCTCCAATCTCACAAATTTAAGGTCTCTGCTAAGGCAACATGTAGGATGAGATGCAAAAAGAAAGTAGAAGACAAGTAATTAGGTTCAAAAGAAAGCAAAAGACAATTAAAACATCTACCACCAAGCATAGAGAACCAACTTGTTCCCTGAAAGTTCAGGTGCCGAGATCTTAGGAAGGTCTATTGCTCACAAATTCTGTAGGCTTATTCCTATGCACTAAAAGTTCAAGCTCCCTGACCTCATTCCTAGACCACTGTTGACCACTGAAAATTAGTGAAAACAAGGTGAAATGGTGGCAGCAATACCTTAGACATGTTGTGATTTGCAAATCTCAAAGCTGTGTTGATTAATATTTAGTGAATATTTTTTATTTTTTACATTGAGAGTGTTATAATGATTTAAATATCGAGATTGTGTGATGATGATTTAAATATCCAGTTAGTAATTTTACAATTTTATATTGAGATTGTATTATTTGTATTGGATGGATTTTCATATTTTATTTTCTTGTTATTGGAAACATAATATAGAACTAAATAATTATTACACGGTGAAATTGAAATCAATTATGTGGTGCAATGTTTAATAAATTCTGATAAATGTTAAAATAGGTTTTTATTTTGTTATTCTTTGTTGAAATATAATACAAAAGTAGAAGATTATTAAATGGTGAAATTGACACCAATCTTGTGGTGCAATGTTTACTAAATTCTTATAAATGTTAGAATATATTTTTACTATATTATTTTGGAACTGTTGTTTATAGTTAATGTACAATTATGGTTTATAACATTTTTTTATCTGAAATTTATTTATTTTTATTGGGAAATTATGATTTAAAATAAAATTTATATTTGGGTTAATTAAACATTTAGCTCACACACACACATACACACACATATATATGTGTGTGTGTTTGTGTGAGCTAGCTCGTGCATATAATATATATGTGAGCTAGCTCACATATAATATATGTTCAAGGCCATTTCCATGTACAAGGATAGGCCTGAACTCAGACATGTCCCTCTATGGACAGGGCCATATTCAACCCTGTTCCTTAGCTTAGTAAAGGCTATGTGTTACACTATGAGCATTACAGACTAATACATGGTTACGATAAATGTATATACATATTAATGATAATCATTCTAATCAGTTACTTGTTTATCTGATAGTTATGATCATATCGGTTATATTGAGTTCATGTTAGTAAGGGCTATGTTCTCTTGTTCAACTTAACCAATCTCTTACCTATGATATGCTTAAGCCTCACATTTTATGTCCTTATTGAAACCCATAGCTATATGTGCTTTATTTGAATAAGTTGTACACACCATATACATAGTTTCCCTAATAAAGGCAATATAACTTAAATAAATACTAATACTGATAATAATCAAAGCATGTAAGCTATCGTTATAACAACTTGATATCAACTAATATGAAACACACCATGTATAGCTCTATGCTCTATTGTTGTAATTCAAAGTACGAGTTGTAGTGTGACTTATAATTCTATGTTAGTATTATTGTCATTGACCTTTATTCTAGTGAACACAGTAACATCTAGCACAAAATAGGAGTCAATTTGGCAGGTATAGGTGACAGACATGAACTAATCCCATTACAGCTAACATGATTATACTGCTTATGGTATAGATACTAGTAATACCAGACCCAAAGAGTTGTATGATATTTACCGGTGAATATGGTAACATATGAACAAGGGGAATCGATATGCATACTCTGATACAGGGTGGTAGAGATAATAGCCATAGTGTTCCATGAAGATCATACATAGATTAGTGGCCTATACCTTAGACTCAGACTCTACACTCTTAACTATATCGTAATATTCACATAGCTCATATAGGTAAGATATGAAGTTGATTCCATTGTTTTAGCTCTCTCTTAATCAGAGTAAGTAAAACCCATATGTTTTGGATAAGAGTATACCCTTTGTAAGACCCTTGTTAATGATGCTACTAATATAGTTATAGTGTTTCTTATAGTAATAGTTCTATTTACACTATTCAATATGAGTAAAGTATAAGGAATCCCATAATATATGATAGTTATAACATGTGAAATTGATATAGAAGAGTACTGGTCACTATGATCATATAACTAGGATCGATAGTAATATAGTGTGACCATGACTGTGCTTATATTACGTAAATATGATAGGTCTCTGCTTATGTTAGCTTATGAGCTTTAAATATCCTATGCCTAATTTGATTCCATTTTAATTCTCCGAATCATTCGTATTACTTGGAGCTAAGCTGGGCATCACTCCTAGTTATAGTGTACATACTAGTGAACATATCTTAATCATAGACTACCTGAATCATAGAAGCATTACCATTAGTTAATACAGATCCATATTACATATATAGGCAATGGTATACATCTTATCATATGCGTTATTACTAATATAGCATGACATATACCGTATCTAAGCTGGGCATCACTCCTAGTTATAATGTACATACTAGTGAACATACAGTAATCATAAACTACTTGAATCATAGAAGCATTACCATTGGTTAATACAGATCCATTTTACATATATAGGCAATGGTATACATTTTATCATACATATTATTACTAATATATCATGACATATATCGTATCTAATCTTTTAGTAATAGATGTGATTACAATACCATCTTTAAGTTGAGTTACAATTCCATGTATTCTCCCTATAAGTGTATGTTTTCCATTAATTACAACATAGTGATTAGTGTATTAGCTAGTCTAACAAACTCAATATCATGGAAATAATAGGGACAAAGTAAGTGTACAAAAACATGAATCAAACTTCTTGTAATCATACCATATAACTGTATAGGGTTGAACATGATGAAGTAATGAGCTAATATGATATGAGACCACAAAAAGCCCTCTATGAGACCTCATACATTAGATTTGGTGATCTATTACCCTTTGTATTTACACTAATATGGCACAAATACTAGTTGACGATGGTGATCTATTACCCATTGTATTTACACAAGCATTGGAATCACATACAAGTGTAATACAGACGTTGATACTTAGTGTCATTGCTTTCTTGTGATATCCCATGTAGTTAATAAGAGATAAGATTAATATCACAATATGTATTGATTATGGTAAATAGGTAACATGATATCACATTGTGAACCTTAAGCTAAGTTGTTCTTGTATTACTGATATCATGGTAATGGAATGGATCTATTCCCCTTGTATTACAGGTTAAACTATTGCCTTTAGTTCTTATTATATACTGCCCTTTGTAGTTAACAACCATGTTGTTTTCTTCATGATCCTATGGTATAGCTCATACAACAACCTTTAACTATAACTGGACAAATAGGGCATAGGTTAGTAGTATCCCTATTCAATGGACTTACTTCCTTATAGTGATCATTGTTCTGATACTAGGATGAAATTCACAGTATGGAATGTTATGGAATTAATGGGAAGAAATATCACTGGCTACTACACAATGAGAGATTCAAACCAGTGTAATCAGTAGTTCATAATCAGATACATTACTCATATCAGGAAGTTGTACTCATAGTTAGTTTTGTACTAATTTCCATATTCAAGTAATGGAAATCAATGGTAATAAGCTAAGCTAATCCACAATTAATGGTAATAAGCTAAGCTAATCCGCAATCAATCATGAACGCGAAGAAGACATGTAGGAGGACACACCAGAATAACATGACTCATATGATGGCAAGGAAATGGACCTTGGGGATCTCTACCTAAAGTCCATTTCTTCTTCCTACTAGAAACAAGACTTGAATTCAATTGATGAGCAATAGGATCAGCTTATGAAGGACTCGCTAGTTCATAATAAAATTATTAGCAACCCAACAAAAAAAACAAAATGTATTCCCCCTATTCCTTCTACAAGAATTAAATCCTCTTCCTCTGCTCAACCTAAAAAACCTAAAGAAAAATAAAAAGAGGTAGGAAAAGCAACAAACAAATTTTTAAATATCTGGGAGAGTTTCTGGTTAACTCAGGCCGCCTCACCTTGATGAAAGACAAGTTCCTACCCAACCCTCCACATTCCTCATGAATGTCATCTCTTGGAATATCAAAGGCCTTAATGGTAAAACCAGGCATGGGCTTCTCAGTCAAAAAATCCTCCAGGAAAATACTTTATAGTAATCATACAAGAAACTAAATGCCTCCAAGTCCTTCTTCAAACTCTTTTATGTTGCATCTAGAAGGGACCCCAAGCTATGGACTCATATGAACACGAAGTAGCAGAAGGCCTTGCCTTTATCTAGAACCCTGCTAAAATAACTTTGTCCAACTTCTTTACCACCAAGTTCTTCCTCACAGCTTCCTTCCATCTTGTATGGTCGTATCAAACTCGCTTTCTCACTAATTTTTATGCCCCCAACTCTATTCCTGACGAACTTCATTTTCTTGACTCCATTCAACACCTGCAACCCCATCATCAATAATGATCATTGGCTTATTGGTGGATACTTCAACATAATTACCTCTCTGAACGAAAATAAAGAAGGCATAAGAAGGCTCGACCATGACTCCCAATCCTTTCTTGATACCATCCAATCCCTCAACCATCAATGACATTCACACCTAGAAAAACTGTAGAAGAGGCCATAACCAGGTGGCTTCAAGACTTGATCGCTTTCTAGCCTCAGAATGTCTTTTTATATCGACTTCCATCATTCATCCTCCATCTACGGGGGCTTATACCACTATTCAATCATGTTGAATTTAGACCTTCATGGAAACCCTCTCATCCCATCATTCCTCTTTGAATTTTTTTTTTTTAACCATCCAAATTTCCATAAAAACATCAAATCATAGAGGGAAGAATGCAACCTTTATTCATGAACACCTATGTACATATTTCACCAGAAAGTGAAGCATATCAAACAAAAACTAGAAATATGGAACAAAGAGGAATTTGACAATATTTTCCAGGGAAAAAAAAAGATCACCTCCTAGATGGAACAAGTCCAACAAGCCATCATACGTGAAGGCCGCATAGAACAACTGATAAGGAATATAAGCAAATACAATCTCAAATTAATGAAAGAGAAAAACAAGAGTAACTTCTCTGGAAAAATAAATCTAGAATCTGTTTGCTCAAAGAGGGAAAAAAACACAAAATTCCTCCACAGATCTATCATTCAATGAAGGCGTCACAATCACATCACCTCTTCAAAATATAGACATGGAAACAGTGTGACATAACATGATGACATAGAATAATATTTAGTCAACTTCTTTCAGGATCAACTCACTGAACTAGCAACAAAGTGAAGGTCAACTATTCAAAAAATTACTCAACACATCCTGCAGCTAGTCTCAATGGCACAGAACAATTCCCTCATGTGTCCCATATCCCCAGAAGAAGTTGAGCAAACATTCTTTGACATGCTTAAAGGAGAATCGTCGGGTCCTAATGGATTTACTTCGGATTTCTTTCAAGCATGTTGGCCCATCATAAAGTGGGACACATGGGCCTTAGTAGATGACTCCCACCTTCACTCCAATTTTATCCCAGATCTAAATATAACCTTCCTCGCCTTCATCCCGAAGGAATACAAGGTGTAAAACCCCAACAAATTTCGCTTAATTTCCCTTTGTAACAGGGTCTAAAGAATCATCACTAAAGTCATCGCCAATCAACTAAAATTTCTTCTTCCCTCTCTGATTTCTCTAAAACAAACTAGCTATATGGAGTGGAGGCAAATATTGGATTGGGTTATCCTTTCCACATGGTCATCCACTCTCTAAAAATTTTCAAAACCCTCGGTATGCTCTTAAAATTGGATATGTCTAAATCCATCGACAAGCTGAGTTGGCAAGACATTCATCATACCCTTTGCGCCTTTGTCTTTTCCCCTGCCTAGATCAAATTATTACTTTCCCTTACCTTTTGTTCTTACTTTTCAATCCTGGTCAACTACTCCCCTTCTTCTATTTTCTCCCCCTCCAGTAGTGTCAGGTAGAGTGATCCCCTCTCGACCTTCGTCTTCATCTTGATGGATGAACTTCCTGGCAGAGCCATTAAAACGACTGTGGTAGAAAATAAAATGAAGTCTTGTGTGTTGACGATGAGGAGCATCCCATCTCCCATCAACAATTTGTTGATGACACTATGCTCATGGCTTAGTCTACAACCAAAGAAGCCAAGGCTATCCAATAGGTCCTTTCAGATTTCATGGACTCGTCAAGTACCACTATCAATATCTCAAATCTCATTTTTTTTTTCTTTCACGCTACCTCTGTTGTACAGGCTCACATATACAGGATCCTTGGATTCCAAAGGAGCTCTCTTCCATAAAAATATATTGGTTCCGTCTCATTGAAAACATACGACGAAATTTATCATGGGAGGACCTTCTCTCCCGAATGAACAATAAATTGTCTAATTGGTCCTTTAGTATGCTCAATGCATCGTGACAACTGGTCCTTCTCAAGTATATCCTTCAATCCATGCCTCTTTAATTTTTTTCATCCATGTTTTCTCCCAAAGCGATCCATGGTTTCTCCCAAAGATTTATGTTGCATCTTAGCTAGAAAATGTTTTATTGGATGCAAACCCAAGCAATTTGACACTATATCATAAAGTAATGATATCATCGATTTAAAATTTAATTAGATGGCATATTTCCTCCATCCAACCAAACATGGCGTAAAGTTAATCATTGATTTCCATGGACTGTACTCCATACCCATTGGATGCATGAAATTTGATTGCCCATATAGACAACCGCTACTCTGTTACCATACTTTGACCCATGTACTCTTCATATATTATGTGTTTCCATCATAGTAAGTGCTTATCATGTTGTGACTTTTCCTTGCCACTTGTACTTTTGGAGCATTTCATCAACTTCATGTCCTAATATGTGCTCGTCTAAATATTGTTTCCATTTTTGGTGGATTTTCCAAGGTTATTTGTGCTAATAGTAAGAAACCAACATATACTTTAAATGGGAATGGGTAGTGGAGTTATGCATCACCCTATTATAATTGTGTCTAACATAAAGAACATTTCTATTAATTTTGTCTTATTTTTTTTTTTCTTTCTTCATAATTTTTGTTGGTAAATGTTGGAGATATTAACTCATACTCGTCTTGTGCTTAACTTTTTATGAATTTACAAAGGATATATATTGAGGTGATATGTTGAGACATGAGTCTCCAAACATTCATCGCAAACGCTCTAGGCTATCCCAAGAAGAAAGAAGAGGAACCCCTTCTTCGACTGAGACTTTGAGTGACCAACGACAATCTCGTCAGAGGAGATTATTAAACAAGTTTGTGAATAGATCAAATGGATAATGTGCTCAAACAAGTGCTATGGATGCAGCATTGATACTCCTACACATGAGAATATAGGGACTACATCAGGACAAAAAAATATTTTTGGTAATTTTCTTTGATTTTGTTTATTTTTGTGTATTTAAATTTATGTCAAGTTAAATGTTGTAATTACTTTCAAATGTGTCTGTAGACAATGAGTTTAGAGAAAGAGAAGACAATGAAAGATAGAGTGGGTGTCACGAAGATTCTAATGTTGGTGAAGAGGGTGAAGGTGGACTTAGGAGGCGATGTTATCAAGAAACATAAGATTACACGCCTATGTCCACCTATCCTTCAAATGTTAGTGATGATCTTCCCTGGGAAGGGATTATTGAAGAAATGACCCTTGAGCGACACTCAGGTGTTAAAAGTAGGTTGGAAAATGATTTGAGGATCTTGGATCTCCCTCAGGAGAGTAAATAAAGCTTGCAGATTGTTTTGCATTCATTGCAAAAATTTATGGACGCATATCAAAAGATGGGGCCAACCACTGACAGTTTTATCTATTTGATGAAGCGGCAAAAGTCAGAGGTGATGGGCCCTGATAAATGAGACGCAGTAAAAAATAAAGTTTCAAAAGAAAACACAATTTCGATGTTCAATTTCAAAGATGAGCCAAAGGAAAGATGTTGAATTTGCAATATTTTAAGCACCCCGACATAACAAGACATCTGTATAACATATTTTTGGCAGCATATGTGAAATTGTCGTGGAACGATGAGGCTCCACATTATTTTGCTAGACGCTTTTATGCAAATTTTTTCATGAACATGCACCCTGATTATACTAGTCTACCGTCTGATTATTATGGGGTTGGTAAAGGACGGACATATGATCGAAAATGAGCATATTGAAATGCGATATTACAGAGGCCTCCATGACCTTCAGTATCTCTCCCAACATGGGAATTTGCTTCACATTTAGAGTTGTAAACTTCATCAGAGGTTGGAAAAGAGGCTAGGAATGCAATCGGGGAAAATTTGGAATCAATTTTTTATGGTGTTGATTTTGGTTTGAACCGTCAGCGAGCGGAAGCCAATTCTCGAGCCATTTTTTTTTATAAAACAGATGCAGAGTTAGATACCATGTCAGTAGAAGATCTTAAGGAGTATGCAAAAATTTTCCGTGATGGTTGGAAGCAGGTCATTCAGAATGATGAACTGAACAATAAATTGGTATGTGTTCTAGTTATTAAATTTTTATGTATTTTAGTATAGTTTACTTCTAATTATAGATCTAGATACATATCATTGTATCTATAGAAATAATTGAATTTTTATTGTCATTAATTGCAGTTTGGAGATATGTTAAATGAATCTATAGTAAATAGGGGACTTGATTCCACAAGTTTAAATTTGGATGGGTTGAATCATGTATGTGTTTTCTAATATCCACAGATGAGCACTTTAGTTGTCCAATCTCCAATCTTTTGAATAAGATCAACAATACGACATTTATAATTTTGTATAAATATGAACACATTGAATCCTAGATTTAGTTCTTAGTTGTATTGTTCACAGATCTTTATTCTATCTCCTACTACTTGGGCAAACTTGTCTCAATTCTCATTGGAAGAGTTTGAAGAGGGTGGGAGTTCACAAGTATCATTGCATGTTGAAAACAAATTTAGTTATATATTAGAATTGCAAATTGTCATTTAAATTATTAATTTAAAAGAAGAATGTCTTAAACAACATTTAATTTATTGAATCATAGGTTGGCACATCACAAGCATTACATGTTTCAAAATTTAAAATTACAATTTAATGTGTTAAAATCATTTAAATTTAATTTTCAAATTTTCAAATTTGAAATGTGTTATATAGGGTAATGTGGAGAAGAGAGTACATGAGAGTGTGATTGAACAAAATGTGGAGAAGAGAGTGCAAGATATTGGAATTGAGGAGGAAGCAAAGGAAGCATCTATACCTGGGAAGGATGCATCCATTCATGATGATTCATAAATATATGTTCATTGCATATTAGTGAGTTTTAATTTGTTTTTATGTTGGGATTTTATATAAAAGTGTTCAAGCTTATTTTTATTGAATAAGCTTGTATTTGTTACTTTTATCAAATTTTTGTTTTATCAAATTGTTAGTTTAGCCTTTCCTATTCAACGCTTTGATCAATTATTTTGAAATATTTAGAAGCCCTGTATAAGCTTATCGTTGTTTTAAATGGTACATTCAAACTTATTTAAGTTTAGATCATGATGAAGACCTAATTTTGAACTTGAAAATTTGATTATTTGAGAACAAACTCTATCTCACATCAGAAAAGGGGAGGTTTCTAAATTTTCTTTGATTGCATTCCTTGCCTTCTTGTCCAAGAATGGTGTAGTATGGACGTTTGTGTTTTCTACATACAACGAAGTGAATTCCTTCTTGCCAGGGTATTGTCAAACTCTTAACTAAATTAGTTACTAACCACAAAAATCAACATTCAATTAGATTTACAAATAATCTATGTATATGTATATCTGAGTTAGCTCACATATATGTATATTTGAGCTAGCTCACATATAGTATATGTGAGATAGCTCACACATATAGTATATGTGATCTAGCTCACACACATAGTATATGTGATTTCAAAAAGCATATAATTTCAAAAAGCATTTGATTATATGTAATATGAATACATCCCAAAGATGAAAGATTTAAATGGTTTTTGAAGAATGACTTAATATATGTGCAGATTTGTGTTTTATTCATGTACATGAAAGATTATAGGAGAACATCCATTCCACCGCAGAAAGAGGAGATAAGTATTTTCTGCAAGAATGGTTTTTAAAATGGAAATTTATGAACTTTCATAGATATAAGTAATTTCTTGGAAGAATGGCTTAATATGGAGATTTATGAGTCCTTTAATTTGAAATGGAATTATGGAATTTGATTATATAGCCACTGCAGAAGATGAGAGAAGTATTTTACTGCTGAGGGGATTAGTATTTTACTGCTAAGTAAATAAGATCAAATAAGATCACCTGAGATGAAAAACCACTTAAAGGATTTATGACTTTATCCACGAGGAGATAAGTATTTCATTGGAAGAATGACTTAATATGGAGATTTGTGAAATTTATGCATACATAATTCTATATTTATTTTCAGATTATTATCTAACTCTGAACACAAAAATTTCTAACCAGGAACACAATTTTTCTCTTTAATTTTTTTTATGATTTTAGATAAGATTTTACAAATTATTTAAATCATGTATGCTTAATGTGGAGAGTAACTATTTTGGAAGTTTTAGAACTTTGTGATGGAAGTTTGGTTGAAAAAAAGTGTCAAAAAAATGTAATAAAAAGAGAGGGAAAATCTTAAATCTATTTGACTCTGGTTGAGTATGTTATTATTTCTTATTGTTTATTTAATATTTAGTTGAAGTATATATGATAATATGTGTTATTTTATTATTATTGTTGTTGTTGTCTTTTATATGTCTAAATTATATTTGGTGGAAAATATGTTTACATTATATTTGGTGGAAATGAGTATGTTGAAGGATGAGACTTAACTCTTTTGGTATGTATGTCAATTTTTTTTAATCACAACTTGTTTTATTTATCTAAAATGGTACATGTGTACATTTTATTTTTAATTTGTACATATATTTTATTGTAAATTTTTAATTTTTGAATTATGTTTTATTTTGCATGTTTGAATTGTAAATTTTTAATTTTTGAATTTTGTTTTCTTTTGCATGTTTGAATTGTAAATTTTTAATTTTTGAATTTTGTTTTCTTTTGCATGTTTGAATTGTAAATTTTTAATTTTTGAATTCTGTTTTCTTTTGCAAGTTTGAATTGCATGTATGAAGTGATCTATCTTAAAGCGATGACTTAGAGTCCAGAATTTTGGAGTTAAATGTCTTAGTTTTTGTTATCATCCTAAAATGGATGTGGAACCTATGTATTTGGTGGTGTAACTACTCAAACTTTGATTATATATATATATATATATATATATATATATATATATATATATATATATATATATATATATATATATATATAT